>OW203761.1:61488434-61655537 GCA_934045905.1 Leuctra nigra | reverse complement strand
GATCCCCCCCCCCCCCCCCCATTGCACATGGATAGCAGGTGCCGTTGTCCGACGAGAGTGAATGCTCAATACGATCCCCCCCCCCCCCCCCCCCATTGCACATGGATAGCAGGTGCCGTTGTCCGACGAGAGTGAATGCTTCATACGATCCCCCCCCCCCCCCCCCCATTGCACATGGATAGCAGGTGCGTGCCGTTGTCCGACGAGAGTGAATGCTCCAAACGATCCCCCCCCCCCCCCCATTGCACATGGATAGCATGTGCCGTTGTCCGACGAGAGTGAATGCTCAATACGATCCCCCCCCCCCCCCCCCATTGCACATGGATAGCAGGTGCCGTTGTCCGACGAGAGTGAATGCTCCACACGACCCCCCCCCCCCCCCCCCCCTTCCCCATTGCACATGGATAGCAGGTGCCGTTGTCGCGACGAGTGAATGCTCCACACGATCCCCCCCCCCCCCCCCCCATTGCACATGGATAGCAGGTGCCGTTGTCCGACGAGAGTGAATGCTCCATACGATCCCCCCCCCCCCCCCCCCATTGCACATGGTTAGCAGGTACCGTTGTCCGACGAGAGTGAATGCTCAATACGATCCCCCCCCCCCCCCCCCCCATTGCACATGGATAGCAGGTGCCGTTGTCCGACGAGAGTGAATGCTCAATACGATCCCCCCCCCCCCCCCATTGCACATGGATAGCAGGTGCCGTTGTCCGACGAGAGTGAATGCTCCATACGATCCCCCCCCCCCCCCAATTGCACATGGTTAGCAGGTGCCGTTGTCCGACGAGAGTGAATGCTCCATACGATCCCCCCCCCCCCATTGCACATGGATAGCAGGTGCCGTTGTCCGACGAGAGTGAAACTCCTTCTATACCTTGCGTTAGTAAACCGGTTTACCAGATCTTAGCAGATGAATTTAATAATTAAGGTGCATTACCATAACACCTACAAGCCATGTCACCTAATTCGTAATACCTACGAATAATCGGCGCAATAACTACAATCTGACCCTTTCCCCCCCTAGATTGTAAGATTGTAAGCGTTATGGCGAAATATTCGTAGGTATATTACGAATAAAAAATCGTAGGTGATACGGCTTGTAGGTGTTAAGAAGTGGAACCCTAATTCTTCCAATTACTGAATTTTCGAGGACGAACAGATAATCTGTAACAAGACGTCCTGAATTTCAAATATTCCGTCGAATTTTCAGAAACATCAATTTGACTGTTTCGCAAAACAGGAGTAAATCGTCATTCATTAAAAATACGAATGAAATATGTATATCGATAAATTTTGCAAATGCAAACTCTTAGACAAATCTGTGAATTTTGCATTTCATTTAAAATAAATAACTCGTGCCTTCTTTCAAATCTTTGAGTAAATTATAAGTAAGAATTTTAAGTTTTGTAACTTACTACGAAAGCGTAATTTGTTGGTATGTACTACTCGTATCACATACGATTTCACAATCATCATCTTGTGATGGCAATCATATTTTGCACCGCGGATCCTATCTGGACATTCATTGTCTGTATAGAAGTAAACTCGTTGTAGAGCCTGATGAACCTCTGGGGTGGGGTCAGTTTTAGGCTGAGTTTGGTAACCGATTGCATCATTGCAAGAAGCTATATAAAGACACGAGGACTGGTCAATGGACTGATACTGCAGCCGCCGGTCAGCCAGGTCAGATGGAACGTGAGTTAACATTCCAATATTATAAGTAGTATATTAGAAAATTATATTTTTATCTTTAGTTATTTCATTTATTGCACAAACATAGTTCTATAAACATTGTTTTATTAATATTTATCATAAAAGTACCTATGCAAATAATAAGGTAAACAGTAGTAATACAAAACCCAGAAAAAAACACTCCGTGTAAAAAAGTCAGCCAAGTCTCTTTACTGTAAAAAAAATCAACACCAAAAAGGAGTGATATCAAAAAAGGAGCCAAGTCAATGACATTTCCAAATATTTAATCGTATTTTTGAAACAAACGAATAAACACCGAGAAATACTTCACAAAAGGACTTGGCGCATCGTTTTTTTAAAGACATCATTCTATCCTAAAAGTGGAAAGAAATTTACAAGTAGGTACATTTTCCTCTTTCTATTAGAGCCAGAATATATGAATCAAGCTACTTTTAGTAATTACCATTTTATAGTTTTGTCAATTCCGATAGAAGAAAGATTTCATGCTGTAATAGATATAATATAAGGATGGAAGAATTAAATAACAATTGGAAGTGGGCTCATACATATTCTTGCAGTACTGTTAATATACCTATGGTGATATTAGAAGAGTATCTTTTCATAATTTGATCTTGACTGAAGGAAATAATGAAACGTTGTCAAATAATTACTAACTATCTATGGAACACTTTTATATATTTTTGAAGTGTCAAGTGTATAAAGTTAAATTTTTTAATAGAAATTCAATGTGATTGGTACTTTGTGAAATGTATTGTTATAAAATGTGGATTAATAGAAATGTATTTCATGATGAGAAGGTACGGATGAGACTTAATTATGTTGACCACGAAACAATATTACGAAGATAACTATTGTGTATTTATAGAAAACATAGGCAACAAGATTCATCGCGTACATATTCAAATAGAAAATATTTTACAGTAGGTATGTTTAATATGTAATTGAAAGATGTTTCCCATTTATTCTAAAAATTCTAAATGACGGTTGTTGAGCGAGCGTAGCGAGCGTCACCACGGTACTCTTATGGCACTTTCCCTGTGTGTTTTTTTTTTTTTGTTTTTTGTTTGTTTTTTGCCTGCACTGCCCAGGTTAAACCGCTCAAGCAATCGATCTGAAATTTTGCACACATACTAACGTAATCTATGCGGTCTCTGGGATCGTTTTTGAACGGGATCCTGTGATTGGTTCAAATTTAAGAAAAAATATCTTTCGATTGGTTGGTCCAATCAATTTAAAATTCAGCATAGTCATATCAACCAACATTTAACCCAATCATAAAAAGTTTCAGCCAAATCCTACCATTGGTTCAAATTTGAAACCATTTTTCCGGTAGTTTTTGAAATTTAAACTAGAACCAATTGACCGATCAATTCAAAACTTCGCATGGTCATTGGGACTAACATTTGAGGTATTTTTGCCAATTGTCAGTCTAATCTGTCATTATTTTCAAAAGTTTTTGACATTTTAGTGACATTATATTCGATAATCTAGAAATATTTGTAAAACGTATGATACATTTTCATCCCTGCCTCCTATAAGCTTCTGCTCCACCATGCCCTGTAGAGCAGCCAAGCGGTCCACAATTTACAATAAAACTAAGTGCATATAAAAACGGATGCAGTACGAAGGCCAAATCCTCCAATTGGTAGTTTAAATAACATCTTCTGATTGGTCGACAATCAAAATGTTCCGATTACGTTCAAATTTTGCATGGCGATCAAGACCAACATAATCTAAAAATTTTCACATTGTAAGCCCAATCAGTCAATTATTAATTGTCATTTTACGCGTTTAGTATGGGTTGTCAAAAGCTGGAAAAAGTATGTAAAACTCGTGACTTGTATGAAAAAGTCACGACACAATAGATCTGATAATTATTCAGAGTATTTAGTTATATGGAGATTGAAAAAGTTGCATAGAAAAAATCGTATTGTGCCGTATCGTGTATCGTGACTGGGGATGTTGCATGTTCAGTGCTCGCTCATCAACGCGGTACACTGAGCGTTTTCCTAGTGTATAAATGGCATATGCTTATGAATAGAAAAAGTCTTTAAAAAAAACGATGCGTTAAGTCCTTTTGTAAAGTATTTCTCGGTGTTTATTCGTTTATTTCAAAAATACGATTAATTATTTGGAAATGTCATTGACTTGGCTCCTTTTTTGAAATCACTCGTTTTCGGTGTTGAAGTTTTTTAAAGTAAAGAGACTTGGCTGCCTTTTTTACATGGAGTGTGTTTTTTTCTGGGATATCACTTCTTTTGTTAGTTTATTCATAAAGCTTGAAGCACAAAATGTCCGAACAAGGACTAATTTCTTTTTAAAAATACGCCTCAACCGATTTGGATACTAAGAAAAGTTGCGTTTTATATTAGATTAAAATAATTATCCAAGAAGAATAGCTTAAATTTCGTTATAATCGGTCCAGCCGTTTTCGATATATGAAGACATTTCCGTTTTGAAATAGCGGCCGAAAAAAATGTCTTCTTGAATTCATAATTATTAGTCCTACAAATTTCCAAAATTTGGTTGCAATCGGTACAGCCGTTTTCGATATTTACGTCACTTCCGGTTTTTAAATGGCGGCCGAAAATAATGTCGCCTTGAATTCATAATTATTAGTCCTACACATTTCCAAAATTTGGTTGCAATCGGTACAGCCGTTTTCGATATATGATGTCACTTCCGGTTTTAACAATGGCGGCCGAAAATAATGTCGTCTTAAATTCATAATTATGAGTCCTACATATTTCCCAAATTTGGTTGCAATCGATACAGCCGTTTTCGATATATGACGTCACTTCCGGTTTTAAAAATGGCGGCCGAGATCACTGCAACCTTGAATTTATAATTATTTACAAAGTACGTTTACTAAATATCTATTTAAAAGTATATAGTGGTGAATTTAGTGTCATTTAGCATATTTATGACGTCATTTATCATATTTTTGACGTCATTTCCGGTATTGGTAATAAGAAAACAATCTTGTTGATAAACGACGTTATCAGAATTCATAAACCTTATTTTTTCGTAAAATCGGTCATGCCGTTTGGAATATATGACGTCGCTTCCGGTTTCATTTAGTGGTTCCTGCCGCCATTTCCGGTACCGTTAATTTGTTTATTCATTTTTCACAATTGATTTTTCAAATAAATTGAGGAATGAATACGCAGGAGCTTGTTCAGTTGCAATCGGTACAGACGTTTTATATATATGACGTCACTTCCGGTTTCAGGAATGGCGGCCGAGAACACTGCAACCTTGAATTTATCATTTGTATTGTCTATATTACAATGTAAGGTAATTATGACGTATGTATTTTAAGTACTAGGAAAACGCTCTGAGTAACGCGTTGATGAGCGAGCACGGATACGCAGATCACCTCGAACCGAAATTCTGTCTATCGAAAATATCATTAAAAGCCAATAATTCTTGAATTTCGTCAGACTTGAATAAAAATCTCTAAATATTCCTAAAATTTTAGTATCAACCTTTATGATTGAACTGTTCCTTGTTAATATTCAAAAATCAGAGGATCTCTTAAAAAAATATACTTGGGACCACTCAAATCATATGATATTAGTGTGTACACAATATCAGATCAATCTGTTGAACGGTCATTATTAGTTTCATTTCGTTTAAAACTTCTGCTCTAACTACCTTGCCTTGAACTGAAGATTCGAAGTCGCCGTGAATTTGACAGCCAACACGCAAAATGTCCCTAAAATTACAAAAACTTTTGAAAATAACGACAGATTTGACTGAAAATTGGCAAAAATACCTTAAATGATGGTACCAATGATCATGTAAAGTTTTTAGTTGGTCGGTCAATCGGTTCTAGTTTAAATTTCAAAAATCACAGGAAAAATGGTTTCAAATTTGAACCAATGGGAGGATTTGGCTGAAATTTATTATGATTAGGTACAATGTTGGTTGCAATGACTTTGCTAAATTTCAAATTGATCAAACTAACCAATCAAAAGATAATTTTTTTAAAATTTGAACCAATCAGGGGATTTCAAAAAAATTAGGGTCAGCAACGCCCGGAAATGGTCAGTACATGTGTGCAAATTTTCAGCTTGATCGAAGAAAAACTGTGACTTGTATATCGTCAGTAACAGAAAAAAAAACACACAAAAAAAAGATAAAAAAACAGAGGTCCGTGCCAAAAGAGCCAAAAGGAGACGCTCGCTTCGCTCGCTCAATAATTTGTTGAAATAAGTTAAATATTGCGTATTTATGACGCCACTTCCGGTTTAGATTTTCTATGGATACTTCATAAAGATGACTATATAAATCGAATGGCGCTAATTTCGTTCTAATCGGTCCTGACGTTTTTGAGATATGACTTCACTTCCGGTTTAAAAATGGCGGCACAAATATTCACAAGAGGCAAGATATCATCAGACGCCAAAAGTGCATATGTGGTAAAAATTTCAGGTTGATCGGTTTTGTCGTTTAGGCTGTGGCGGTGACGGCGACCTTTTCTGATATCATCATCATCAGAAGAAGAAGAAGAAGAAGAAGAAGAAGAAGAAGAAGCATATGAAAGCGGTGTAATTTCACGATTTTCACGGCCTTCTAGGTCGTAATCGTCATGACTGGTTGTTGTCGCGTGATGTATATGTTGTCAGGTGGGCCATAGCCCAAAATTAAGACATTTCACAACAATGAGAGATTTTCCATTGTTGAGATCTAGTAGGCCGAAAATGCTATTTTGTTGCTTACAGTAAAAGTGTTTACTAAAGTGTCTGCTCCTCAGTTTATATAGGCATTTACGGAATGTTGAGTGACTGTGAGTGTATGGTTCGACTTGGCTGGGTGGAGCAACCGCTCCACTAGATTATAACGAAATTCTTCTGTGTTGTAGTACTTAGTGCCCCCAGGTGTTGTAGTACTTAGTGCCCACAGGTGTTGTAGTACTTAGTGCCCACAGATGTTGTAGTTCTTAGTGCCCACAGGTGTTGTAGTACTTAGTGCCCACAGATGTTGTAGTACTTAGTGCCCCCAGGTGCTGTAGTACTTAGTGCCCCCTGGTGTTGTAGTACTTAGTGCCCCCAGGTGTTGTAGTACTGAGTGCCCACAGATGTTGTAGTTCTTAGTGCCCACAGATGTTGTAGTACTTAGTGCCCCCAGGTGCTGTAGTACTTAGTGCCCCCTGGTGTTGTAGTTCTTAGTGCCCCCAGGTGTTGTAGTACTTAGTGCCTCTAGGTGTTGTAGTACTAAGTGCCTCCAGGTGTTGTAGTAATAAGTGCCCCTAGGTGTTGTAGTACTTAGTGCCCCCAGGTGCTGTAGTACTTAGTGCCCACAGGTGTTGTAGTACTAAGTGCCTCCAGGTGTTGTAGTACTTAGTGCCCCCAGGTGTTGTAGTACTTAGTGCCCCCAGGTGTTGTAGTACTTAGTGCTCCCAGGTTTTGGAGTACTAAGTGCCTCCAGGTGTTGTAGTAATTAGTGCCCCCAGGGTTTGTAGTACTTAGTGCCCCCAGATGTTGTAGTTCTTAGTGCCCCCAGGTGTTGTAGTACTTAGTGCCTTAGGTGTTGTATTACTTAGTGCCCCAGCACCCAGGGGACCCAGGGGACCGATTCCATATCATCTTCTGACTTCGTCGCGACCGCCTTCTTTCGGCGTAATGCATAATGTAAAGATCACTCTGTCTAGCAGTATATTCTTCTACCATGGGCGTATTGCATAATGTAAAGATCACTCTGTCTAGCAGTATATTCTTCTACCATGGGCGTAATGCATAATGTAAAGATCACTCTGTCTAGCAGTATATTCTTCTATCATGGGCGTAATGCATAATGTAAAGATCACTCTGTCTAGCAGTATATTCTTCTACCATGGGCGTAATGCATAATGTAAAGATCACTCTGTCTAGCAGTATATTCTTCTACCATAGGCGTAATGCATAATGTAAAGATCACTCTGTCTAGCAGTATATATTCTTCAACCATGGGCGTAATGCATAATGTAAAGATCACTCTGTATAGCAGTATATATATTCTTCTACCATGGGCGTAATGCATAATGTAAAGATCACTCTGTCTAGCAGTATATTCTTCTACCATAGGCGTAATGCTTAATGTAAAGATCACTCTGTCTAGCAGTATATTCTTCTACCATGGGCGTAATGCAATCGCGACTCCTGTTAAGCCCGTCTTCCATGGTCGCGGATTTTTGCCGCAACCCGATTCCGCGCCGCAATCTTGGCCTCTCAGCCAATCAGTGCTCGAATCGCAGAGCCGCGTGACGTCACGCGAACTGCAGCTGAATGTTGAGCCAACTTCAATACTTGCGATTCCGCGACGCGGCGGCGGTTTCGCCGCATGCGCTGTAAACGACTACCGATAGGAGCGCTCTGCCGCTGTTCGTAATTGCTTAAAATTCCGCTAGGTTCGTCTCAAAATATCGCGCCGCAACGGCAAATCATGGAAGACGATGGGCGCGAAATCGTCCCGCAAAACCGCATCGCGGCGAAAAAACCGTGACCATCGAAGAAGCACTTCGGTCTTTACGTGGTATACTTAGTCGAAAGGCAATGTATTGGATGAAGTTTGCGAATACATTTATAATAATCAGGGTGCGAATTGTTCAATTTTCAGAGGGGGGCATAGGAAAAATTAAAATTCCGAGTATGTTGGGAAATATAGCAAAGGCGAACAATACGATTGCCCACAACACAATAAGGGGTCTGGGGGGAGGGCCCCCAAGTACCATGCGGGTCCGGGGCGCATAGCCCCGGGAAATTTTGAATTTCAAGATTGGATATGGTGCATTTCTAAGCGATTTGTACACAATTTTTTTGCCATTTGTCGTGATGTCATCATGACAAATGGCATTATAAAAGAGGATTTGCTTTTAATTTAAAAGGGAAACCAGAATTGGTGGGCAAGCAAAATAAATCTTGGAATTAATAAATCTTATCAAATACAGCTTATTTGCTACTAAGGCAATTTGACAGTTGTTTTGTGTGACAATTTATTTTTATAATTTTAGATTTATTTCAGAAAAAAGTAGGTAGGTATATTGTTTTGTCGATTAAAAGTCAACCATTTTACAGAGGGGGGGGGGGAAACTCTACCCCCCCCCCCCCCCACTGGGATGCTTTATTGGGAAACAGAGCCGGGGATGAGACAACCAGGGGGGGGGGATCCCCCCCATCCCCCCCATCAATTCGCACCCTGCACTGTTAAAAAAATAAGGTGTTTTTCCTCATTTGTATGGGGCAACCCTGTTACACAATACACTTTTGAAATGTTTCGTATACATAAATATTGAAAGTTACTGTTACAACATCGTATAATTTCAAAGTTATTGATAATTTTCCAAAGTCGTGTATGGTAAAATCACCCAAACAAATGGATATTTGCAGCACATATTTAAGATATTTCAGATGCTGTGGTCTGGATAAAAACTAGCTCGTTTGTTTGAATACAGAAATTCTTCTTCTTCTTTGGCATTACAAGGCTTGGAGCCCTATTGCCGCCTCTACAATCTTCTTCCACCGAACACGGTCCGTCGCTCCCCTCCTCCAATCTTCCACTCCCAGGGCAGCCGCGTCGCTTGCCACATTGTCCGCCCACCTCCTCCTAGGGCGGCCCAATGGGCTGGTAGATGGGATTCGGCCATGCAGGGTTCTCGAGATTACCCGATCCACAGGAGCACGAATCACGTGGCCCGCCCACTGAAGTCTCCGAGACTTGACTATGCTGGTGATCAGTGGTTGACGAGTCATCTGTCGAATCTCCACATTCGTGCGCTGGCACAACCAGAACTGCCCTCCACCGGAACCCAAACCCTGGGCCTGTGCTGGACCGAGGATCCTCCTCAGCACGCGGTTCTCAAATGACAGGAGCTTCCGCTGGTCACGAATGGTTAAACTCCACGCCTCGCAGCCATACAGAACGGTCGGTCTTATGACACTGTTCCATATGCGGAGCTTAGTGCGACGAGACAGCAATCTGCTAGCAAACAACAGACGAACAGCGAACAGTCCCCTGTAACCTAGCAGTTATTTCGCTAACCATATCATTGTCGCAGGTGAAGTGGGTGCCGAGATATTTGAAGCTCTTCACATTCTCAAACCGCATGCCTCCAACCTCCATAGCATCGACGTCGTCTCTATCCCTCGACATGGCC
Source organism: Leuctra nigra (assembly GCA_934045905.1). Classification (NCBI taxonomy): domain Eukaryota; kingdom Metazoa; phylum Arthropoda; class Insecta; order Plecoptera; family Leuctridae; genus Leuctra; species Leuctra nigra. The sequence continues at coordinate 61,645,687 of OW203761.1, read as the reverse complement.
AGGTACTCGGTCTTGAGACAGTTTACCTCTAACCCTACTCGCCGCGCCGTCGCCAGTAGCGGAGTACAGAGCCGTTGGATGTCCTCTCTTGTCTCTCCCAAGAGTGCTATGTCATCGGCGTAGCCAAGCACTTTGACATTACCGTTGAGATGAATGCCGCCTTGGACACCTTCCAGAGACCTCACAGCCCTTTCCATAACCATGTTGAATAGCAATGGCGACAGCGCGTCCCCTTGTCGTAGACCCACATCGACACCGAAAGGTTCTGACCGCCGACTCCCGAGAATGATGCGTGACCGCGATCCCAGCATACACACTGCAGTCATGCGTACCAGCTTTGCCGGGAAGCCAAACTCGGCCATGATGTTGTACAGGCCAAGCCGATGAACACTATCGTAAGCCTTCTGGAAGTCGATAAACAGACCACAGACTTCGCAGTCGTACTCGCGACTCTTTTCCGTGATCTGTCTCAGGCTGAAAATCTGATCAGTGGTGCTTCTGTTGTTCCTGAAACCACACTGATAATCTCCCAGAACATCCTCTGCCACTGGCGTCAACCGACCGAGAAGAATGTACGACAATACTTTGTAGGCGGTTGCGATCAGAGATATCCCACGGTAGTTGGAGCATGTCTTCCTGTCTCCTTTCTTATGGACTGGCACCATCAGCGACTCCTTCCACTGATCTGGAAGCTGCTCAGTCTCCCATATCTTCGATATAAGTACGTGAAGCCCACGACACACAGCGTCTCCCTCGTGCTTCCACAGCTCGCCAGGAACGTCATCTGGGCCAGGCGCTTTGTTGTTCTTCAGCCTGCGTACTGCACCCACCACTTCCTCCAAGCTAATAGGAGGTCCGTCGGCTTCATGATTTGGAACCGGTTCCTGTATCGGGTCAGCTGGTGGGTCTGCCTTCAGGAGACCCTCGAAGTACTGCTTCCACCTCTCCAACACCCTTGCTGGATCAGCGACCATCTCGCCCTGTGCATCACGTATGATAGACACGCGCGGTTGGAAACCCATTCGAGAGAACTTGAGCTGCTGGAAGAAGTCTCTTGAGTTAGCCTGACGACTCTTCTCCTCCATGTCCCTTGCTAGATCGTTCATATGTTGCCTCTTCTTCGCCTTAAGCAGGTTCCGGGTTGTACGTTGGAGGTACTCGTGCTCTGCTGCAAGCACCACATCGCCTGGGTACTGCAGCATCATCACCCTGGCCCTCGCACGGCTCTCCACAGCGTCTGAACACTCGTCGTCAAACCACTCCTTCCTGGATATCGGCCCCTTCACCCCGATGGTCACCCTAGCTGCCTCCTTGACTGCATCACGCATGGCACACCACACATCATCAACACCGCTTGCCCACACAACATCGTCCAGACGGCTTGCAACCTCATTCTTAAACTCGCGCATGGGCTGGCCACTCAGAAGTTTAGTGTTAAAGTGTTCCCTAACACTTTGGACCCTCTGGTTTCGCAGACCAACATTAAGGCGCATCCGCATTCGGCACACCACAAGGAAATGGTCCGAGTCGCAATCCGCTCCTCGAAGAACTCGCACATCCTGCACGCTCCGTACGTGCCTCCTATCAATTACCACATGGTCAATTTGATTGACAGTTCTTCCATCAGGAGACCTCCACGTGCCCTTATGGATGTCCTTGTGCCGGAACAAAGTACTTGCCACCACCATGTTCCTAGACGTAGCGAAGCTAGCCACCCGGCTGCCGTTGTCGTTGCAGTTCTCATGCAGACTGAACCGCCCAACATGCGGTGCCAACAAGTCCTCTCTCCCAAGCTTCGCATTGGCATCTCCGAGCACCAACCTCACATCGTGGCGCGGCTGCCTCTCATACACCGTCTCCAACAGGTCGTAGAACTCATCCTTGACCACCTCGGATTTGTCCTCCATTGGGGCGTGAACGTTGATGAGAGTCGTGTTGAACCACTTCCCTCGAATTCGCAACGTACACATACGATCACTTACTGCCTGGAAGTCCATAACATCCTGCAGTAGACTCATGTGCACTGCGAAACCCACTCCCAGCATATGCACGTCATTGCTGCAGCTGTAGAAGATGGTAAACTCCCCCGAGGTCAGCTCTCCTGTGCCCGTCCATCGAACCTCTTGCAGCGCCGCAATCTGGATGCCGTGCAGCTTCAGTGCTGAGGTGAGACTCTGTACTGCGCCAGGTCGGTACAAACTCCTCACATTCCATGTACCAATATTCGTTGTCCTTTTCCGCTCCAGTTGTTTCCGTAAAATCCGTCCGTATATCCGAGGCAAAGACTGATGAGGATTCGTAACTTTGAAAAAATTCAGGTGAGTGGGTCGTTAGCCCCCTGCACCCTATCCAGGTGGAAGGGCTGCTTCCTAATGGCCTCCTGGCAGGGCCCACCCGGGGCATCGGTGCTCACACATAATGCAGGACTGCTCCATCCATCCAGCATCGCAGATCTGCAGCTGTTCCGTTGTACATTCAACACCACCTGCAGTGTCTGGTCCTAAGCCCTTTTGGCACGAAGCCTCTTCGGCCCTAGGCCAGTACTGGTTGAGCTGCTGCCCTCAACCAGGAATGTTTATCGACTTCCCAGTCTAGAGCCGTAGTGTTTTGCGTTAACAGGACCACCTCGAGTAGGATATGACTCTTCGTCATGCACTACGGTCTTGGTAGGGAGAGGCTATGTATTCGCTTCACCATACCCTGGGGACCAGTGAGGACCAGTGATCAGATCAAAGGTACTACCTCTCCTGCCCCCCTTAGCCCCTTATACAGAAATACCCTGAAAATTTTCCAAAGTCGTATATGGTAAAATTCCATTCACAAATGGGGAATCTATCCCATTTATTTAGTCAGCTCATTAAAAAATTCAAAAGTTTAAGTGATACCTAACTCTTTGAGTTTAACACATATTTCAATTCTGTGAATGGAGTTTCAGAGACAGTTACATTTATGATCAATACACAAATACAAATTATGATGAACCGGACGAGCCTCGAACTCACGTTCTTCGGATTAGTAGACTAACCACTGGACCACGGGGACAGTTGAGGGTGATGCCGGCTTAGACTTGCTTTGAGTTAGTTTGAATGTTGAGGCTTTGAATGGTGTTGAGGGAAATAATCGAAATATACTTACACGTACTAGGAATAATATTTCCTATAATATTTTTTAATTTTATTCCATTGGAATATTTTTAAATTACTAGAAATGATACGATATGTCTCTGCTGGATTTTAGCCCATCGCAAAACTGATAAGTTCCGTTGTATTTTTTGAAGATTATACATTACTTTGTGTCTATCCCCATACACGACTTTGGAATATTTTCAAATTATCGGAAATTAAATACTTCTCTACTGGATATTAGCCCATCGCAAAACTGAGAATTTCCATTGCATTTGTGAAGATATTACATATATTTTGTGTTTTTTCCCATACACGACTTTGGAATATTTTCAAATTATTGGGGCACTTACAAATTTGTATATGAAATATGGGAATCCTCATACTGAATGTGTTTTTTGGAAAATCTCATACAATTTTGGAATTTTCCTAAGCTTCGTATACAAATATTTCACAAATAAAATTACAGTGTGATAATAATACACAATAAGCATTTTATTCATAAGTTTTGCTCCTTCATTGCAAGTGTATGAACAACGACAAGGAATAAATACAATGTTGATGTCGTGGATGTTTTCGGAACCATCTTGTAATGACATGGCAGTGGTGAAGGTTTGTTCCGTTGGAGGTGCTGGTGGCCCTGATAAGGGCCGTTCGCGACGTTTCGAAGGATGTACTTCCTTCATCTTCTGGCGGTTGACTGTCAACCGCCAACCTGTCTTATCAGGGCCACCAGCACCTCCAACGGAACAAACCGTCACCACTGCCATGTCAAATACAATGTTATTACTTGTATTTTACCTAATGCAATTAACAATTATAAAGTATAGCAAAATTATCGGAGAGCAATAGTTATTCATAAGATCTAAAGTACAAAACATTTTTTTCTGATTCAACACATATTAACGTACAATCATGAAATATGAGCGAAAAAGATGTGAAATTACAAGATTTACGCATAATTTGTTGGGAGTAGTTATTTGAGTTGAGAGCACAGATGAAAAATTGCAGATTTTCATATCACTAGACGAAATCTAGATAAGACAATTCTTCTGCTAAGTTATTGAGCGATCGTCACCACGATACTCTTATGGCACATTATGTGTGTGTGTGTGTGTGTGTGTGTGTGTGTGTGTGTGTGTGTGTGTGTGTGTGTGTGTGTGTGTGTGTGTGTGTGTGTGTGTGTGTGTGTGTGTGTGTGTGTGTGTGTGTGTGTGTGTGTGTGTGTGTGTGTGTGTGTGTGTGTGTGTGTGTGTGTGTGTGTGTGTGTGTGTGTGTGTGTGTGTGTGTGTGTGTGTGTGTGTGTGTGTGTGTGTGTGTGTGTGTGTGTGTGTGTGTGTGTGTGTGTGTGTGTGTGTGTGTGTGTGTGTGTGTGTGTGTGTGTGTGTGTGTGTGTGTGTGTGTGTGTGTGTGTGTGTGTGTGTGTGTGTGTGTGTGTGTGTGTGTGTGTGTGTGTGTGTGTGTGTGTGTGTGTGTGTGTGTGTGTGTGTGTGTGTGTGTGTGTGTGTGTGTGTGTGTGTGTGTGTGTGTGTGTGTGTGTGTGTGTGTGTGTGTGTGTGTGTGTGTGTGTGTGTGTGTGTGTGTGTGTGTGTGTGTGTGTGTGTGTGTGTGTGTGTGTGTGTGTGTGTGTGTGTGTGTGTGTGTGTGTTATTATCATTATTTTATTAATCAGTAGGATACATACATGTTATATCATAGTAAAGAGACAAAATGCTTTTACAAAAACATGGCATTATATAAGATATAAGTTCACCAATACTTAGTTGCAGTTCAAGTCCTATGTCACATCTTTAAAAACACCTGTTCATATTTTTGGAATTAAATACATATTTATATTAGTACACACAAATTTTGGAAAAAAAGGTAAAAAACTTAGAAAATTTATCACATAATTGAGATCAGACTTGATCACAGCACTGGTACATTTTTACACTTAATCACTTTTTTTTTTTGAACATCAACTAATGATCACATCACTGAACTTGATGGTGGTTTCTGTTACGGAACACAAGGCATCTTGCACTGCCCACTTGTTCGCGAAGGCGGGAAGAACGCAGCCCTTGGAGAGATGCCAAGCGAATTCACGTTGCAGACGGGACTTGATGCGCGCGATGAAGACAGTCCGATAGCAGGCCGGCCGTCTTCCTTGCCTGTAGTGACCGACCAGGAGACGGTAGACAGTGCTTTTTGCCAGTGTGATTAAGGCGTTGGCAAGGTCCACAGCAGATGTGTCCGTGGTCTGGTTTGGCCAGAAACCCGTGTATAGTCGCTTGTCGGGGATGCTGGGAAGAGAAAGGATAGTCTCCAGGAGGGTCCTAACAAGATTCCATAGGGGGACAGATTGACGGCAATCCATAATCATGTGCCATGCTGTGCCTAGAACGGCGCACCAGGGGCAGCGGTCAGACGCTATGAGACCACTACGTTGGAGGAAGATAGGTGTGTGTGTGTGTGTGTGTGTGTGTTGACAAAGCTATCAATGTGAGCTCAGGCGGGTGAATACACAACAGGAATGTGAGGTCCATTTTCAATGTGAGCTCAGACCCCCTGAGCTCGGATTGTTTAGTATAGGGAATCAATGCTAAATGATAAATAAGGCCTTCCTACCGAGTTTCAGCTATGAGCTCACATTGATAGATTTGTCTGTTTTCGTAGTTGAGGTGTGTTCCCACCAGGGCGGCGCTCGAATAGTTTTCACACACTTCGTACACACCCATGACGCGTAGTGACCGCAGCATGTGAGCTCCTTTTTCGGACATGCATTTTGTGGAGTTCCCTTTAAATTCGAATCAGCCAATGACATGACGGCATTCAAATATTTGAAATACACACAGCGCGACCGCCTAAGCCAATACAATGTGAGGTCATAAAAAATAAAAACGTATAGTTTTGTAAACTATTTATTAATACGTTCAATTGTTAGGTACACCTATGTTACATGCATAGAAACCAGCAAATAAATTAAGATAACTACATTGGAGCAATGACTATACAATTAAATACAATTAATATCGTATTACTCTGTTGAAGATAATCGTATGTTTTTTTTAAAAGTACGTAATATCGTGCGTATGCTAAAATCGTGTACGTACCAAATGATTACAATGTAACTATTACATAAAACAAATGTCACATACGTGCGAAATAGACAAGTTTCTAACTGCAGTAACTGACTATTGATATTTTTATACAGGGGGGAAATCCACGTAAAATGTTATTGAATACAATTTCAAAAATGTGTATTTTTTTTGTTGGATTATATATAACTTGTAACATCTTAAAAAACATTCTATATTGTTATATTTGACAGACTTGCGTCTTGTGTCTTAAAATGTTGTAATTTAAACGTTGAATTTAAATTTAAATCGGATTGGCGTGTATTAACACACAGACGACCTCGTATTGTTATTTTAAATTCAACAATGTGTATGCGATAGCCAGAAGACTTCAGATACAACTGAGAAATCGGATTGGCGTGTATCAACACACAGACGACCTCGTATTGTTATTTTAAATTCAACAATGTGTATGCGATTGCCAGAAGACTTCAGATACAACTGAGAAATCGGATTGGCGTGTATTAACACACAGACGACCTCGTATTGTTATTTTAAATTCAACAATGTGTATGCGATAGCCAGAAGACTTCAGATACAACTGAGAAATCGGATTGGCGTGTATCAACACACAGACGACCTCGTATTGTTATTTTAAATTCAACAATGTGTATGCGATAGCCAGAAGACTTCAGATACAACTGAGAAATCGGATTGGCGTGTATCAACACACAGACGACTTCGTATTGTTATTTTAAATTCAACAATGTGTATGCGATAGCCAGAAGACTTCAGATACAACTGAGAAATCGGATTGGCGTGTATTAACACACAGACGACCTCGTATTGTTATTTTAAATTCAACAATGTGTATGCGATAGCCAGAAGACTTCAGATACAACTGAGAAATCGGATTGGCGTGTATTAACACACATACGACCTCGTATTGTTATTTTAAATTCAACAATGTGTATGCGATAGCCAGAAGACTTCAGATACAACTGAGAAATGGGATTGGCGTGTATTAACACACAGACGACCTCGTATTGTTATTTTAAATTCAACAATGTGTATGCGATAAAACTACCCAAAAGACCTTGAAGAAATTCAGAAAGTTCAATATATTGATTCAAACTCAAAATGAGGATATTGTTTAGTAATGATTATCCGTAAACGAATGAACAATGCTATGTAAATCTACTTTCATAATATTTGGAGTAAATATGGACGAGTTTGGGATTTATTTAAGCAATTGCTTGATAGTTTTTCCTTGTTTTATACACATGCATTAGATTTGCTTCACTGAACTGTTGTGTATCACCGTCACCGATACGCACACACCGCATTATCTGAGGTCCTAAGAGCTTCGACCTTGAACTGAAGGTAGGAGTGTTTATCGCCATATGAAGGTTTCCATTTTCTGCGTGGTTAGGGGTTTCAGTTTACTTCGAACATGAGTAATATGTTTGATTCTCTCCACGAGTGTGTAATGAGACTTGCCAACCTTCACCGTCTTTCCGAAGTATCTTATATTGTAATATTAATTTCTCATGTCATGCGACGACACTTACTTATATTTTGGGTTAATTTTTAACTTATATCCGAATGATTAAAAAGTAAAATGAATAAAGAAGCGATCACAAAGAGAGTTTTTACATGTTGCTTTTTCAATTTAAATATCACCGCTTTGCCTGCAATGTTCACATGACACGTCCCGGATATTTTTATATTGCTATGTAGGTACGTTGTCTATGAGAATTCTAAGCTGCAATTTAACTGCAATTTTAAAACAGGAAAAATCGATAGTGATCTCATTATCAACGACATTGTCAAAAGTCGATATTTTTCAAAAGCGGCAAAATTCTTGGGAATTCGTGGTTTTCAACAGGTAGGTACACATAGGAAAACTGTTGATCATGAAGACATTTGCGATAAGAAGAGTCTATTTGCGATGCAATTGAACGAACTTTGGGTTTTTGAAAGGTTTTTTGAAAATGTAACAGATCCGAGAACAAGACAAAGCACCGCCAGACGGAGGTAGCTCCAGATTATTTATCGAAAATCGAGTTTGAGCACATCGCTTGCAATTTTTGGAGGAAATACTTGAATATGCAAAACTTAACTAATGCTTACACGTCGATTCCGATGGACATAACGCCGACTCACTAATTCAAGATGGCGCCGAAATGGGCCTTAAAATTAGTTTTTTTGTCCTTTTGAGAGCGAAAGTACGAGACATTTTTAAAAAAAGAGGGTAGGTCCCAGCTCGATATTGAGTGAAGAAAAATAAAAATACTAGAAATTCTCAGCTAGTCGATTTTTGAAATTGTAACGCCGAACTTTAAACTCAAAATTGGACCAAAATTTTAAATACATGACCATCGATTTACCTTCTACAGACCTATTAGGACCGCGTCTAGAACTCGACTCATTAGGCGACCCTCCCATCATTTGCCGCTCACAGGGGATGTGAGCAAGTTGGCTCAAGCGCCAACACACGAGCTCGAGGCAATGTATTAACAAGACGGACTTACGCCCCTCTGCGTCTAGAATTCGACACCTTAGCAACCCTCCCATTACGCACAGTTTTGTATACAATAATCTTTACGGTCATTATTAACAGCTTCAATTTCTCAGACAGATGCTTTTCTGTATTCAATTTATTATGAAATACCTATTAAAATACTTTCTTCATAACATACAGTGTTTAAGAATTATTTAAATAATTAATAGCAGAAGTTCTATCTTATACACACTCTAGGCTCATTTACAGTATCAATTCGAGTTCACAAATGTGTGATGATCATTATGAATTTATCAATTACAAACGAGGTCCTAGGATTTTTCTCTCCACTGTTTGAAAAAGATTCGTCAAATTCAATATATTCCCTGATGTATTATCCTATTGTGAGTGTTTTTTGTTTGAGACACTTTTCTCTAGAATGCTTGGATTAACGGTAATCATCGTTCAAATAAAATTATTTTCTCTGCGTTGACTTCACGTGCAAGATCGAGGTTGCTCTAACGTTGTTACTATGGCATTAAATCTGAACAAATTCACGAATTTTAGAATCGGTCTTCCTCTCTCATTTTTGCAAGTAGACAGTTGAATTTTAGAGTGGTTTACTCCAATTTTCCCGCTGAATTCGAATGTGAACTCAGATTTTGAAAATGTTGTCAGTAGAGTGAATAAACATCAATTAACTGAAATGGCATCTGTGTGTGATATTGATAAGGGCGGGATTCCCATGTCAAGGGTACTGAATAATGAATCGTACGGGCTGTGACATGTGATTAAAATGAAACCTAATTACAATTATAAGTGTTTTACACAAGACACTATTATTTAGTGTTTTAAATTAATATGGCATATGAATCGGTGGCTGTGTGGACAAGAAAGATCTGAGATTATACCGGACAAGCACATTATTCAATTCAACTAGATAAAGTTTCATCATGAAAACAACAAGAAATTAGCAATTTTTAATATTTTTTTTGAGTATACCATACTTTGATATTTTAGGGAATATAATTGAGAAAATATATTCTGGGTGAGAGTTCTCTAAAATCGAAAATAACTTGTACCATGTTTCCATCATATTAGCTGTAATATTTTACCACTTGTCAATGATGTAGTTTTGTGTAGGATGTTTCAATATGACATTTGGCATAAATAGTATATGATGGTAAATTAAGAATTCTTTTCTAGATTGGAAATTTGTTAATATGAAAATGTTGAGATAAAATGAAATCGTTGTAAATTTGTTCTAAAAGGAGCATACGTTCATAATAAATATACACAGATGCGTCGGAAGTATATTTTTGCAGGGGGGGGGGGCACTCCTGGTTGTCAGATGCCCCAAAAGTAGCTGAAAATACATTTTTTCGGGAAAACACGTTTACGTTTGAGTTCAATGTGGGGTTTTGGGGGAAAAGCCCCCCAAAATCATGCAGGTCGGATTTGTTTTTAATTTCAGAAGTTCATATGGACCAAATTTCGATGCGCTTTGGCTTATAATTTTTCGGCGATTTGCTCCCCTTACATAGGGATTAACTGAAAATTTGAACTTTAATATCTTTACTCAATAGTTTCTTATGAAGATTATTTCGAAGTCGGACAATTTATTAAGTAGATTTGAATGAATATCTATATTATGGGGAAGGGGGGGGGGGGGGGGGGGGGGGTAGGCACATTGATTTATCTGCCTCATGTGTTTTCTTAGGGGGGTGGCACGTTTACCCCCCCCCCCCCCCTTCGCCGCTCCAGCGCCCATAAATATACATTATATTCATTTTAATTTTTTTATTTCGCTTCAACTAATGTGCAAAGTGGAAATAACCGCCGAACCAGGGCTCGAACCCGGGAGATCTCACTTCCCGGGCGAGAGTTCTACCAACCTGGCTACCATTAGATGTTTTGCTTCACACATACCTTCATATTGAAATTGAAGTTATTTTTATATTGAATATAATTTACATTTATTGAATTTTATTTTATTTGTTATCAAATAAATGAATTACATTTATTAAAATTGTTCAACAAACTATTCACCAAAGTCAAGAAGCTATAGCATCAGTGGAAAAGTCATAATAATAATAACCTAGGGAAAATGCACCAGTCATTGGCAGATGTACCATACTAAGCGTGTAATGTACTACTACCCAGCCGCACACCCCTTGTAACGCCCCTGAAATTCACATTCCTTGGTTCTATCTCATACACACAGTATACTTATTCATTATCAATTCGAGTTCCCAAATGTGATGACGCTCAATATGAATTCATCAATTGCAAACGAGGTCCTAGGTTTGTTCTCTCCTCGCTTTGAGGAGGATTCGTAAAAATTTATATTTTCCCCGATGTATTATCCTATTGTGAGTGTTTTTTGTATGAGACACTTTTCTCTAGAATGCTTGGATTAACGGTAATCATCATTCAATAAAATTATTTGCAAGGTCGGGGTTGCTCTAACGTTGGTACTATGGCATTAAATCTGAACAAATTCACGAATTTTAGAATCGGTCTTTCTCTCTCATTTTTGCAAGTAGACAGTTGAATTTTAGAGTGGTTACCTCCAATTTTCACGCTGAATTCGAATGTGAACTCAGATTTTAAAAATGTTGTCAGGAAAGTGAAAAAACTTCAAATAACTTAAATGGCTTCTGTGTGTTATATTGATAAGGGCGAGATTCCTATGTTAAAGGTGCGGGATAATTAACCTTACGGTCTAGCAATACGTGATTGAGTGAAGAATTGTTATATTATTTATACAATTATTTCAATGGTATCGATATGAAAACAATTGATCACAACGCCATCTCCAATAGATATCGTCTATTTGCGATGTAATTGAACGAAATTGAGATATTTGAACGAATTTTTAAAACTACCACAGATCGAAGTGATCGATAGTGTGGTAGGTATACTTACGAGGAGTGTTCCGGAATATTTGCTAAAATTCGAGTGGTGCTTTCGTCATCTATTTTTGCCGTAGAAACTAGATTTACCAGAATCGTCCTAGTTTTCGCATAGATTTTAAAGCTAAGCGATTACGTATCTGAAATTGGCGGCCGCCAAATTGCAATAACCTAAAGTTTTGTTATGTTATGTGTTTTTTGTTTAAAAATTGTTAGAATTCAAAGATTACCATATTTTTGTAGTGGGATGACTAGTTTTAAAGGCATCAAAAAAATTTAAGAAATATTAAAATGATTTATTTTATTATCATTGTTTAAAATCAGTAAAATATACATTGACGCCATAGCTCAGAGTATTTTATACGGCAACAATGTCTTCACCATCGTTACAAATTGTTTCTTGGCTAGAATTGATAAATCATGATGCTCACCCACGGGGTTTCCCGTCAAAATAAAAACGTATTTGTCGGTAAAAATTATTATTTTCATACTCAAAAGTGTACACATTAATTCATAAATATAATGTTTTATTCAGTGGACATTTTCTAGGGAAAACGGTTATACTGTCAAATGGCGTAATTTCTTAATCAACTAACAATTAATGACGTTGACATGGTTACAATAAAATATTAAATCATTCGACAGGAATGCCGTTTCCCGTCAAATTGTCCACTTGATTTAAATGTCATATTTATCAATGGATATTTACACTTTTGAGTATAAAACAGTATGTTTTATCAACATTATGTTGATATTTTCTATAAACAAATTTGTTAGAATAAATAGCATTTTCTTAAATCTGAAGGTATACTACGAAACAAACTAAGTCAGGAAAAACAGCCAAGAGAATCAAGCCTGCTACCCATTACAAACAATAACATTTCCGTAATTATACAAGAACAATAACCACTTTTTGACATACTATTAAAATGCTAGTTGGACTAAAATGTTTTCTTCCTACTTAATTTTCCTCGTAACCTTGGACTGCGAAAATGTGTTTCAAGGTTGTAATTTTTCAATCATTAGTCAATTTTTTTTGCGATAATCATCTATAAAATAAATATTTTCTCAGAATTATATGGTTCTATCTTATACACACTAGGCTCACTCGTATCATCAATTCGAGTTCACAAATGTGTGATGATCAATATGAATTATGCCATTACATACGAGGTCCCAGGATTTTTCTCTCCTCTGTTTGAACAGGATTCGTCAAATTCAATCTTTTAATCGATGTATTATCCTATTGTGAGTGTTTTTTGTTTGAAACACTTTTCTCTAGAATGCTTGGATTAACGGTAATCATCGTTCAAATAAAATTATTTTCTCTGCGTTGACTTCACGTGCAAGATCGAGGTTGCTCTAACGTTGTTACTTTGACATTAAATCTGAACAAATTCACGAATTTTAGAATCGGTCTTTCTCTCTCATTTTTGCAAGTAGACAGTTGAATTTTAGAGTGGTTACCTCCAATTTTCACGCTGAATTCGAATGTGAACTCAGATTTTAAAAATGTTGTCAGGAAAGTGAAAAAACTTCAAATAACTTAAATGGCTTCTGTGTGTTCTATTGATAAGGGCGAGATTCCTATGTTAATGGTGCGGGATAATGAACCTTACGGTCTAGCAATACGTGATTGAGTGAAGAATTGTTATATTATTTATACAATTATTTCACAGCTATCGATATGAAAACAATTGATCACAACGCCAATTCCAGTAGATATCCGAAACCTCCGAAATATTTGCTTAAATTCGAGTGTTGCTTTCGTCATCTATTTTTGCCGTAGAAACTAGATTTACCAGAATCGGGCCTAGTTTTCGCATAGATTTCAAAGCTAATCTGAAATTGGCTACCGCCAATTTGCAATAAACTAAAGTTTTGTTTTGTTACGAAATTTATATTTGCATGAATTGAGAGATTACTACAGTTTTGTTGTGGGATGACTAGTTTTCATGGAATCTATTAAAAAACATTAAGAAATATTAAAATGATTTATTTTATTACCATTGTTTAAAATCAGTAAAATATACACTAACGCCATAGCGCAGATCATTGCAATGGCAACAATGTCTTCACCATCGTTACAAATTGTTTCTTGGCTAGACATTATAAATCATGATGCTGTCCTATATCACCCACGGGGTTTCCCGTCAAAATATAAACATATTTGTCGGTAAATATTATAATTTTCATACTCAAAAGTGTACACATTATTAAATTCATTAATATAATGTTAAAATCAGTGGACATTTTCTAGGGAAAACGGTTATACTGTCAAATGGCGTAATTTTTTAATCAACCATCAATGACGTTACCATGGTAACAGTAAAATATTACATCATTCAACAGGAATGGCATTTCCCGTCAAATTGTCCACTTGATTTAAATGTCATATTTATCAATGGATATTCACACTTTTGAGTACAAAAACAGTGTGTTTTACTAACATTTGTTGATATTTTGTAAGTATAATTTTGAAACGATTTAAATAATTTATTAATATTTCCTAAAACACATGCATGATAAGTGTGAATATAATTATTATCTGCGCTGATAATAACAATTTTGTGATAAATAAGTTGAGTGATTTCCAATTATCAATTCATTATGAAATTCGAGGATTCAATAGATACTGAAAGAAAGACCTCAGAAAGACTGAACAGATTCTCAAGTATTCTTACACACTTGTCCGGTGGTTTAAACCTCTACTCATACATTCGAAGCAAACTGAGGAAACCTGACAACGCCGAAGACATACGATGCAATAGTTCTGGCGAGTAAATGGCAACCTCTACGTCAAGGTCAAAATTATAGGACCTCAGATGATGCGGTGTGTACGTACTCAACGTCACACAGCAGATCTAAGAAACTAATTCAATGCATTGTACAATACACACCGCAAATAATTTAAGACTATTTTATCATAAAGCTCCACTCACAGTTCATATATTCTCCGAATATTAGTAAAGTGGCTTTTCATTATTACTGAGCATTTATATACAGAAATATTCGTAAACAATTATATAATATAAATGATTTAATACAGATAGGGTTGAAGTGTGGGTATGATCTGAGGTCAGTAAGGTTTTGTCTCATACACACTGATCCCGAAGACATTTGCGTTATTGAACGAAATCGATGGTATTTAACGATTTTTTCAAATGTTAACATTACGAAGATCAAGACGATGCACTGCCAGAGAGAGAGGGGAGTAGCTCCATAATATCAGTACCGGCCCAGTACCGCCCAGTACCTGCCGGTACCGGCCAGAGCAATTGGCCGGTACTGGCCCAGTACCGGAAATTTGGCCGCGTGCAGCCCAGCCAGCACTGAGCCAGTACCGGCGTCATTGCTGTTGGCCAGCATGATCTTTGAATGCACCATCTTGTTCGTGGCCAGCACCTTGCCAGAGTGGCCGGTACTATAGCCCATCACCGTGCCTTCATCGAGCCAGCTGATATGTTTACTGGGATTGATCTAAAATCATTCTAGGCCGAAAAGATTTTAAAAAAGTTATAGATACACAATGTCAACATATTTCTATCAATGCGAGCTCTCAAGTGTGTAATATAACCACAGTTGAGTCTATAGATTTGAAGCGAGGTACTTTGTGTTCTTGAAACACAATGTCAACTTATTTCCATCAATGCGAGCTCTCAAGTGTGTAATATAACCACAGTTGAGTCTATAGATTTGAAGCGAGGTACTTTGTGTCCTTGAAACACAATGTCAACTTATTTCCATCAATGCGAGCTCTCAAGTGTGTAATATAACCACAGTTGAGTCTATAGATTTGAAGCGAGGTACTTTGTGTTCTTGAAACACAATGTCAACTTATTTCCATCAATGCGAGCTCTCAAGTGTGTAATATAACCACAGTTGAGTCTATAGATTTGAAGCGAGGTACTTTGTGTTCTTGAAACACAATGTCAACTTATTTCCATCAATGCGAGCTCTCATGTGTGTAATATAACCACAGTTGGATTTATAGATTTGAAGCGAGGTACTTTGTGTTCTTGAAACACAATGTCAACTTATTTCCATCAATGCGAACTCTCAAGTGTGTAATATAACCACAGTTGAGTCTATAGATTTGAAGCGAGGTACTTTGTGTTCTTGAAACACAATGTCAACTTATTTCCATCAATGCGAGCTCTCATGTGTCTAATATAACCACAGTTGAGTCTTTAGATTTGAAGCGAGGTACTTTGTGTCCTTGAAACACAATGTCAATTTATTTCCATTAATGCGAGCTTTTAAGTGTGTAATATAACCACAGTTAAGTCTACAGATTGGAAGAGAGGTACTTTGTGTTCTAAATGAAACATTGTCTACGTATTTTTATCAATTAGTTTGTTTTAATGGCACCTTTTTACATGTCATGTCTGACCCATTCTCATAAATTATTATATCCATGTTATATAGAATTAAGTGATTTTCTGAGATTATAATCTGTATTTAATATCAGGAAAAAAATGCCATCAGTAATCAGTAATACATGGGATATTTGAACAGATGTTCTTACGTGAATCACGTACCTACGCAGTTCATTGCTGTGTATATTATGTTACGGATTGTCATAATATTCATTTGTAAGGAACTCGTCCTACAAATAACCTGACAAGTAATGAAGTTATGCATATGACTTCACTCTGTATATGCACTTTCGACTTTGTAACGGTCACTGTGTATGAGTTCGGATAAGCAAAATGTACGCGTAGTGACGGTTATGTGTATGAGTTCACTTTGTATGAGCACATACGACAATGTAACGGTCACTGTGTATGAGCTCGGATTGGCAGTTCACGTGATCTCACATTATATTGAGTAAAACGCAGAGTCCACATAGATATGTCATATCATACTTACACAACGACGTCTTAGAGCAAATCGGTTATGACCACGTCCATCTAGGTACTAAAGGTAGCAATAGTTGTCATGGTAAGCATTGTCTATCTAGTGTAGTTTGCGATGTCTCACATTGGTGGTGTGTATTCACATACCTCACATACATAGATTCGGTCGTATGGGTGTGTGTGTGTGTGTGTGTGTGTGTGTGTGTGTGTGTGTGTGTGTGTGTGTGTGTGTGTGTGTGTGTGTGTGTTGACAAAGCTATCAATGTGAGCTCAGGCGGGTGAATACACAACAGGAATGTGAGGTCCATTTTCAATGTGAGCTCAGACCCCCTGAGCTCGGATTGTTTAGTATAGGGAATCAATGCTAAATGATAAATAAGGCCTTCCTACCGAGTTTCAGCTATGAGCTCACATTGATAGATTTGTCTGTTTTCGTAGTTGAGGTGTGTTCCCACCAGGGCGGCGCTCGAATAGTTTTCACACACTTCGTACACACCCATGACGCGTAGTGACCGCAGCATGTGAGCTCCTTTTTCGGACATGCATTTTGTGGAGTTCCCTTTAAATTCGAATCAGCCAATGACATGACGGCATTCAAATATTTGAAATACACACAGCGCGACCGCCTAAGCCAATACAATGTGAGGTCATAAAAAATAAAAACGTATAGTTTTGTAAACTATTTATTAATACGTTCAATTGTTAGGTACACCTATGTAGCATGCATAGAAACCAGCAAATAAATTAAGATAACTACATTGGAGCAATGACTAAACAATTAAATATAATTAAATATCGTATTACTCTGTTGAAGATAATCGTATGTTTTTTTAAAAAGCACGTAATATCGTGCGTATGCTAAAATCGTGTACGTACCAAATGATTACCGGAAAATAATAATAATAACGTTAAACAATGTAACTATTACATAAAACAAATGTCACATACGTGCGAAATAGACAAGTTTCTAACTGCAGTAACTGACTATTGATATTTTTATAGAGGGGAGAAATCCACGTAAAATGTTATTGAATACAATTTCACAAATGTGTATATTTTTTGTTGGATTATATATAACTTGTAACATCTTGACAAACATTCTTTATTGTTATATTTGACAGACTTGCGTCTTGTGTCTTAAAATGTTGTAATTTAAACGTTGAATTTATTTAAATCGGATTGGCGTGTATTAACACACAGACGACCTCGTATTGTTATTTTAAATTCAACAATGTGTATGCAATAGCCAGAAGACTTCAGATACAACTGAGAAATCGGATTGGCGTGTATCAACACACAGACGACCTCGTATTGTTATTTTAAATTCAACAATGTGTATGCGATTGCCAGAAGACTTCAGATACAACTGAGAAATCGGATTGGCGTGTATTAACACACAGACGACCTCGTATTGTTATTTTAAATTCAACCATGTGTATGCGATAGCCAGAAGACTTCAGATACAACTGAGAAATCGGATTGGCGTGTATTAACACACAGACGACCTCGTATTGTTATTTTAAATTCAACAATGTGTATGCAATAGCCAGAAGACTTCAGATACAACTGAGAAATCGGATTGGCGTGTATCAACACACAGACGACCTCGTATTGTTATTTTAAATTCAACAATGTGTATGCGATAGCCAGAAGACTTCAGATACAACTGAGAAATCGGATTGGCGTGTATCAACACACAGACGACCTCGTATTGTTATTTTAAATTCAACAATGTGTATGCGATAGCCAGAAGACTTCAGATACAACTGAGAAATCGGATTGGCGTGTATTAACACACAGACGACCTCGTATTGTTATTTTAAATTCAACAATGTGTATGCGATAGCCAGAAGACTTCATATACAACTGAGAAATCGGATTAGCGTGTATTAACACACATACGACCTCGTATTGTTATTTTAAATTCAAGAATGTGTATGCAATAGCCAGAAGACTTCAGATACAACTGAGAAATCGGATTGGCGTGTATTAACACACAGACGACCTCGTATTGTTATTTTAAATTCAACAATGTGTTTGCGATAAAACTACCCAAAAGACCTTGAAGAAATTCAGAAAGTTCAATATATTGATTCAAACTCAAAATTAGGATATTGTTCAGTAATGATTATCCGTAAACGAATGACCAATGCTATGTAAATCTACTTTCATAATATTAGGAGTAAATATGGACGAGTTTGGGATTTATTTAAACAATTGCTTGATAGTTTTTCCTTGTTTTATACACATGCATTGGATTTGCTTCACTGAACTGTTGTGTATCACCGATACGCACACACCGCATTATCTGAGGTCCTAGAGCTTCGACCTTGAACTGAAGGTAGGAGTGTTTATCGCCATAAGAAGGTTTCCATTTTCTGCGTGGTTAGGGGTTTCAGTTTACTTTGAACATGAGTAATATGTTTGATTCTCTCCACGAGTGTGTAATGAGACTTGCCAACCTTCACCGTCTTTCCGAAGTATCTTATATTGTAATATTAATTTCTCATGTCATGCGACGACACTTACTTATATTTTGGGTTAATTTTTAACTTATATCCGAATGATTAAAAAGTAAAATGAATAAAGATGCGATCACAAAGAGAGTTTTTACATGTTGCTTTTTCAATTTAAATGTCACCGCTTTGCCTGCAATGTTCACATGACACGTCCCGGATATTTTTATATTGCTATGTAGGTACGTTGTCTATGAGAATTCTTAGCTGCAAATTAACTGCAATTTTAAAACAGGAAAAATCGATAGTGATCTCATTATCAACGACATTGTCAAAAGTCGATATTTTTCAAAAGCGGCAAAATTCTTGGGAATTCGTGGTTTTCAACAGGTAGGTACACATAGGAAAACTGTTGATCATGAAGACATTTGCGATAAGAAGAGTCTATTTGCGATGCAATTGAACGAACTTTGGGGTTTTGAAAGGTTTTTTGAAAATGTAACAGATCCGAGAACAAGACAAAGCACCGCCAGACGGAGGTAGCTCCAGATTATTTATCGAAAATCGAGTTTGAGCACATAGCTTGCAATTTTTGGAGGAAATACTTGAATATGCAAAACTTAACTAATGCTTACACGTCGATTCCGATGGACATAACGCCGACTCACTAATTCAAGATGGCGCCGAAATGGGCCTTAAAAATTAGTTTTTTTGTCCTTTTGAGAGCGAAAGTACGAGACATTTTTAAAAAAGGAGGGTAGGTCCCAGCTCGATATTGAGTGAAGAAAAATAAAAAATACTAGAAATTCTCAGCTAGTCGATTTTTGAAATTGTAACGCCGAACTTTAAACTCAAAATTAGGCCAAAATTTTAAATACATGCCCCCGCAGACCATCGATTTACCTTCTACAGACCTATTAGGACCGCGTCTAGAACTCGACTCATTAGGCGACCCTCCCATCATTTGCCGCTCACAGGGGATGTGAGCAAGTTGGCTCAAGCGCCAACACACGAGCTCGAGGCAATGTATTACAAGACGGTCTTACGCCCCTCTGCGTCTAGAATTCGACACCTTAGCAACCCTCCCATTACGCACAGTTTTGTATACAATAATCTTTACGGTCATTATTAACAGCTTCAATTTCTCAGACAGATGCTTTTCTGTATTCAATTTATTATGAAATACCTATTAAAATACTTTCTTCATAACATACAGTGTTTAAGAATTATTTAAATAATTAATAGCAGAAGTTCTATCTTATACACACTCTAGGCTCATTTACAGTATCAATTCGAGTTCACAAATGTGTGATGATCATTATGAATTTATCAATTACAAAGAGGTCCTAGGATTTTTCTCTCCACTGTTTGAAAAAGATTCGTCAAATTCAATATATTCCCTGATGTATTATTCTATTGTGAGTGTTTTTTGTTTGAAACACTTTTCTCTAGGATGCTTGGGTTAACGGTAATCATCGTTCAAATAAAATTATTTTCTCTGCGTTGACTTCACGTGCAAGATCGAGGTTGCTCTAACGTTGTTACTATGGCATTAAATCTGAACAAATTCACGAATTTTAGAATCGGTCTTTCTCTCTCATTTTTGCAAGTAGACAGTTGAATTTTAGAGTGGTTTACTCCAATTTTCCCGCTGAATTCGAATGTGAACTCAGATTTTGAAAATGTTGTCAGTAGAGTGAATAAACATCAATTAACTGAAATGGCATCTGTGTGTGATATTGATAAGGGCGGGATTCCCATGTCAAAGGTACTGAATAATGAATCGTACGGGCTGTGACATGTGATTAAAATGAAACCTAATTACAATTATAAGTGTTTTACACAAGCCACTATTATTTAGTGTTTTAAATTAATATGGCATATGTATCGGTGGCTGTGTGGACAAGAAAGATCTGAGATTATACCGGACAAGCACATTATTCAATTCAACTAGATAAAGTTTCATAATGAAAACAACAAGAAATTAGCAATTTTTTATATATTTTTTGAGTATACCATACTTTGATATTTTAGGGAATATAATTGAGAAAATATATTCTGGGTGAGAGTTCTCTAAAATCGAAAATAACTTGTACCATGTTTCCATCATATTGGCTGTAATATTTTACCACTTGTCAATGATGTAGTTTTGTGTAGGATGTTTCAATATGACATTTGGCATAAGTAGTATATGATGGTAAATTAAGAATTCTTTTCTAGATTGGAAATTTGTTAATATGAAAATGTTGAGATAAAATGAAATCGTTGTAAATTTGTTCTAAAAGGAGCATACGTTCATAATAAATATACACAGATGCGTCGGAAGTATATTTTTGCAGGGGGGGGGGCACTCCTGGTTGTCAGATGCGCCAAAAGTAGCTGAAAATACATTTTTTCGGGAAAACACGTTTACGTTTGAGTTCAATGTGGGGTTTTGGGGGAAAAGCCCCCCAAAATCATGCAGGTCGGATTTGTTTTTAATTTCAGAAGTTCATATGGACCAAATTTCGATGCGCTTTGGCTTATAATTTTTCGGCGATTTGCTCCCCTTACATAGGGATTAACTGAAAATTTGAACTTTAATATCTTTACTCAATAGTTTCTTATGAAGATTATTTCGAAGTCGGACAATTTATTAAGTAGATTTGAATGAATATCTATATTATGGGGAAGGGGGGGGGGGGGGGGGGGGGGTAGGCACATTGATTTATCTGCCTCATGTGTTTTCTTAGGGGGGTGGCACGTTTACCCCCCCCCCCCCCCTTCGCCGCTCCAGCGCCCATAAATATACATTATATTCATTTTAATTTTTTTATTTCGCTTCAACTAATGTGCAAAGTGGAAATAACCGCCGAACCAGGGCTCGAACCCGGGAGATCTCACTTCCCGGGCGAGAGTTCTACCAACCTGGCTACCATTAGATGTTTTGCTTCACACATACCTTCATATTGAAATTGAAGTTATTTTTATATTGAATATAATTTACATTTATTGAATTTTATTTTATTTGATATCAAATAAATGAATTACATTTATTAAAATTGTTCAACAAACTATTCACCAAAGTCAAGAAGCTATAGCATCAGTGGAAAAGTCATAATAGTAATTAACTAGGGAAAATGCACCAGTCATTGGCAGATGTACCATACTAAGCGTGTAAATGTACTACCACCCAGCCGCACACCCCTTGTTACGCCCCTGAAATTCACATTCTTTGGTTCTATCTCATACACACAGTATACTTATTCATTATCAATTCGAGTTCCCAAATGTGGGACGCTCAATATGAATTCATCAATTGCAAACGAGGTGCTAGGTTTCTTCTCTCCTCGCTTTGAGGAGGATTCGTCAAAATTTATATTTTCCCCGATGTATTATCCTATTGTGAGTGTTTTTTGTTTGAGACACTTTTCTCTAGAATGCTTGGATTAACGGTAATCATCATTCAAATAAAATTATTTTCTCTGTGTTGACTTAACTTGCAAGGTCGGGGTTGCTCTAACGTTGGTACTATGGCATTAAATCTGAACAAATTCACGAATTTTAGAATCGGTCTTTCTCTCTCATTTTTGCAAGTAGACAGTTGAATTTTAGAGTGGTTACCTCCAATTTTCACGCTGAATTCGAATGTGAACTCAGATTTGAAAAATGTTGTCAGGAAAGTGAAAAAACTTCAAATAACTTAAATGGCTTCTGTGTGTTATATTGATAAGGGCGAGATTCCTATGTTAAAGGTGCGGGATAATGAACCTTACGGTCTAGCAATACGTGATTGAGTGAAGAATTGTTATATTATTTATACAATTATTTCAATGGTATCGATATGAAAACAATTGATCACAACGCCATCTCCAATAGATATCGTCTATTTGCGATGTAATTGAACGAAACTGAGATATTTGAACGAATTTTTAAAACTACCACAGATCGAAGTGATCGATAGTGTGGTAGGTATACTTACGAGAAGGGTTCCGGAATATTTGCTAAAATTCGAGTGGTGCTTTCGTCATCTATTTTTGCCGTAGAAACTAGATTTACCAGAATCGGTCCTAGTTTTCGCATAGATTTCAAAGCTAAGCGATTACGTATCTGAAATTGGCGGCCGCCAAATTGCAATAACCTAAAGTTTTGTTATGTTATGTTATTTTTGTTTAAAAATTGTTAGAATTCAAAGATTACCATATTTTTGTAGTGGGATGACTAGTTTTAAAGGCATCAAAAACATTTAAGAAATATTAAAATGATTTATTTTATTATCGTTGTTTAAAATCAGTAAATTATACATTGACGCCATAGCTCAGAGTATTGCATACGGCAACAATGTCTTCACCATCGTTACAAATTGTTTCTTGGCTAGAATTGATAAATCATGATGCTCACCCACGGGGTTTCCCGTCAAAATAAAAACGTATTTGTCGGTAAAAATTATTATTTTCATACTCAAAAGTGTACACATTAATTCATAAATATAATGTTTTATTCAGTGGACATTTTCTAGGGAAAACGGTTATACTGTCAAATGGCGTAATTTCTTAATCAACTAACAATTAATGACGTTGACATGGTTACAATAAAATATTAAATCATTCGACAGGAATGCCGTTTCCCGTCAAATTGTCCACTTGATTTAAATGTCATATTTATCAATGGTTATTTACACTTTTGAGTATAAAACAGTATGTTTTATCAACATTATGTTGATATTTTCTATAAATAAATTTGTTAGAATAAATAGCATTTTCTTAAATCTGAAGGTATACCACGAAACAAACTAAGTCAGGAAGAACAGCCAAGAGAATCAAGCCTGCTACCCATTACAAACAATAACATTTCCGTAATTATACAAGAACAATAACCACTTTTTGACATACTATTAAAATGCTAGTTGGACTAAAATGTTTTCTTCCTACTTAATTTTCCTCGTAACCTTGGACTGCGAAAATGTGTTTTAAGGTTGTAATTTTTCAATCATTAGTCAATTTTTTTTGCGATAATCATCTATAAAATAAATATTTTCTCAGAATTATATGGTTCTATCTTATACACACTAGGCTCACTCATCATCAATTCGAGTTCACAAATGTGTGATGATCAATATAAATTATGCCATTACATACGAGGTCCCAGGATTTTTCTCTCCTCTGTTTGAACAGGATTCGTCAAATTCAATCTTTTAACCGATGTATTATCCTATTGTGAGTGTTTTTTGTTTGAAACACTTTTCTCTAGAATGCTTGGATTAACGGTAATCATCGTTCAAATAAAATTATTTTCTCTGCGTTGACTTCACGTGCAAGATCGAGGTTGCTCTAACGTTGTTACTGTGACATTAAATCTGAACAAATTCACGAATTTTAGAATCGGTCTTTCTCTCTCATTTTTGCAAGTAGACAGCTGAATTTTAGAGTGGTTACCTCCAATTTTCACGCTGAATTCGAATGTGAACTCAGATTTTAAAAATGTTGTCAGGAAAGTGAAAAAACTTCAAATAACTTAAATGGCTTCTGTGTGTTATATTGATAAGCGCGAGATTCCTATGTTAAAGGTGCGGGATAATGAACCTTACGGTCTAGCAATACGTGATTGAGTGAAGAATTGTTATATTATTTATACAATTATTTCACAGCTATCGATATGAAAACAATTGATCACAACGCCAATTCCAGTAGATATCGTCGTTTTGCGATGTAATCGCAAACACTCCACCTCCGAAATATTTGCTTAAATTCGAGTGTTGCTTTCGTCATCTATTTTTGCCGTTGAAACTAGATTTACCAGAATCGGGCCTAGTTTTCGCATAGATTTCAAAGCTAATCTGAAATTGGCTACCGCCAATTTTCAATAAACTAAAGTTTTGTTTTGTTACGAAATTTATATTTGCATGAATTCAGAGATTACTACAGTTTTGTTGTGGGATGACTAGTTTTCATGGAATCTATTAAAAAAAATTAAGAAATATTAAAATGATTTATTTTATTACCATTGTTTAAAATCAGTAAAATATACACTAACGCCATAGCGCAGATCATTGCAATGGCAACAATGTCTTCACCATCGTTACAAATTGTTTCTTGGCTAGACATTATAAATCATGATGCTGTCCTATATCACCCACGGGGTTTCCCGTCAAAATAAAAACATATTTGTCGGTAAATATCATAATTTTCATACTCAAAAGTGTACACATTATTAAATTCATTAATATAATGTTAAAATCAGTGGACATTTTCTAGGGAAAACGGTTATACTGTCAAATGGCGTAATTTTTTAATCAACCATCAATGACGTTACCATGGTAACAGTAAAATATTACATCATTCAACAGGAATGGCATTTCCCGTCAAATTGTCTACTTGATTTAACCTCTTCATGCATAACAGTCACGTTTGTGAGCTCTATGCATTTCAGTACACCACTCTCCTTTACTCATACTTATTTGATATTGACATGCATGGAAGTCACGTTTGTAGCTTGTACGTAATTATCAAATGATCCGCTAGGGGCAGCACATTACTGCTTCTTCTAAAATAAAACTTTATTCGAGGTGGTACTCCTGATTTTTAGCACTGAGACAACCAGATTTTCAATCTTTTGCTACTGTCAATTTTGGAGCCAAATCAAGATAAATAAAAAATTTGTGCACTTCTAATTATGTTATCAGCATATAAATAAATAATCTGAGCTATGAAATATATTAGTAATTAGCTATAAACTACAAATTGTGTGAGCTCACAAATGTGAGGACCATGCAGTTTTGTTTTCATAAAACATAACCCTACTTTTCATGCATTGAGATTACTGTACTTCTTAGCCTTGTTAGAGAGCTTTTGCTGTTTTATTGTTTTGAATGAAGCCCCGGTAATTAGACAATATAGAAATATTACAAGCTCTTGATTCCGATGAGTATCTGACGAAGACGACGACGTTACGTCGTTACGTTACTGACGATACGTTAGCTTCGATCAGAGCCACAGTTTTCCAAGACGACGACAGTTCCAGTTCAGACAACAGTTCCAATGAAGAGGATAATATAGCAATTGATGAGCCTTGTTCATCCAGCCCTATGAATACTCTCCACGGACGTGGACCGTTCAACGCGGGCGTGCTAGTCAACGTGGGTTGGGATCTCGACAACGCGAAATAGGACCTTATCAATGTGGGATTGGCTGCCGACAACGTGGGACTGGAATTCGTCAAGGAAATTCGCAGTGACAACCAAGGACATTTTCCCAAACAAATGAACAAGAAACATCCATCCCTGTGCCACGATTCATTGTGCGAGCGTCGCACGCGCTACTCGTGCAAGAAATGCGCAGAGCCGGTGTGGCCGGATTGTATGGAGCAAAGTGAAAGACTGAGATATCAACCAAATAATGTCATAATTTCCCCCCCAAAAATGCAAAAAAGCAGAATTCCAATATTTAAAATATATTTCTTTGGTACCTACATGCATGCTAGTCACAATTGTGTCACCAAATTTTTTGGTGTTTTTGGGGCAGTTAGAATTTTTTCTTAAGAATTCATAATTTATTGAAAGCTAACATTAAATCCACCCTACTTTATTTTTATTTTCAATTTTTGCCGGAAAATTTTAATTCATGCATGAAGAGGTTAAATGTCATATTTATCAATGGATATTCACACTTTTGAGTACAAAAACAGTGTGTTTTATTAACATTTGTTCATATTTTGTAAGTATAATTTTGAAACGATTTAAATAATTTATTAATATTTCCTAAAACACATGCATGATAAGTGTGAATATAATTATTATCTGCGCTGATAATAAGAATTTTGTGATAAATAAGTTGAGTGAATTCCAATTATCAATTCATTATGAAATTCGAGGATTCAATAGATACTGAAAGAAAGACCTCAGAAAGACTGAACAGATTCTCAAGTCTTCTTACACACTTGTCCGGTGGTTTAAACCTCTACTCATACATTCGAAGCAAACTGAGGAAACCTGACAACGCCGAAGACATACGATGCAATAGTTCTGGCGAGTAAATGGCAACCTCTACGTCAAGGTCAAAATTATAGGACCTCAGATGATGCGGTGTGTACGTACTCAACGTCACACAGCAGATCTAAGAAACTAATTCAATGCATTGTACAATACACACCGCAAATAATTTAAGACTATTTTATCATAAAGCTCCACTCACAGTTCATATATTCTCCGAATATTAGTAAAGTGGCTTTTCATTAATACTGAGCATTTATGTACAGAAATATTCGTAAAAAATGATAAAATCATGATTTAATACAGATAGGGTTGAAGTGTGGGTATGATCTGAGGTCAGTAAGGTTTTGTCTCATACACACTGATCCCGAAGACATTTGCGTTATTGAACGAAATCGATGGTATTTAACGATTTTTTCAAATGTTAACATTACGAAGATCAAGACGATGCACTGCCAGAGAGAGAGGGGAGTAGCTCCATAATATCAGTACCGGCCCAGTACCGCCCAGTACCTGCCGGTACCGGCCAGAGCAATTGGCAGGTACTGGCCCAGTACCGGAAATTTGGCCGCGTGCAGCCCAGCCAGCACTGAGCCAGTACCGGCGTCATTGCTGTTGGCCAGCATGATCTTTGAATGCACCATCTTGTTCGTGGCCAGCACCTTGCCAGAGTGGCCGGTACTATAGCCCATCACCGTGCCTTCATCGAGCCAGCTGATATGTTTACTGGGATTGATCTAAAATCATTCTAGGCCGAAAAGATTTTAAAAAAGTTATAGATACACAATGTCAACATATTTCTATCAATGCGAGCTCTCAAGTGTGTAATATAACCACAGTTGAGTCTATAGATTTGAAGCGAGGTACTTTGTGTTCTTGAAACACAATGTCAACTTATTTCCATCAATGCGAGCTCTCATGTGTGTAATATAACCACAGTTGAATTTATAGATTTGAAGCGAGGTACTTTGTGTTCTTGAAACACAATGTCAACTTATTTCCATCAATGCGAGCTCTCATGTGTGTAATATAACCACAGTTGAGTCTATAGATTTGAAGCGAGGTACTTTGTGTTCTTGAAACACAATGTCAACTTATTTCCATCAATGCGTGCTCTCATGTGTGTAATATAACCACAGTTGAATTTATAGATTTGAAGCGAGGTACTTTGTGTTCTTGAAACACAATGTCAACTTATTTCCATCAATGCGAGCTCTCAAGTGTGTAATATAACCACAGTTGAGTCTATAGATTTGAAGCGAGGTACTTTGTGTTCTTGAAACACAATGTCAAATTATTTCCATCAATGCGAGCTCTCATGTGTGTAATATAACCACAGTTGAGTCTTTAGATTTGAAGCGAGGTACTTTGTGTCCTTGAAACACAATGTCAACTTATTTCCATTAATGCGAGCTCTCATGTGTGTAATATAACCACAGTTGAGTCTATAGATTTGAAGCGAGGTACTTTGTGTTCTTGAAACACAATGTCAACTTATTTCCATCAATGCGAGCTCTCATGTGTGTAATATAACCACAGTTGAGTCTATAGATTTGAAGCGAGGTACTTTGTGTTCTTGAAACACAATGTCAAATTATTTCCATCAATGCGAGCTCTCATGTGTGTAATATAACCACAGTTGAGTCTATAGATTTGAAGCGAGGTACTTTGTGTTCTTGAAACACAATGTCAACTTATTTCCATCAATGCGAGCTCTCATGTGTGTAATATAACCACAGTTGAGTCTATAGATTTGAAGCGAGGTACTTTGTGTTCTTGAAACACAATGTCAACTTATTTCCATCAATGCGAGCTCTCATGTGTGTAATATAACCACAGTTGAATTTATAGATTTGAAGCGAGGTACTTTGTGTTCTTGAAACACAATGTCAACTTATTTCCATCAATGCGAGCTCTCATGTGTGTAATATAACCACAGTTGAATTTATAGATTTGAAGCGAGGTACTTTGTGTTCTTGAAACACAATGTCAACTTATTTCCATCAATGCGAGCTCTCATGTGTGTAATATAACCACAGTTGAATTTATAGATTTGAAGCGAGGTACTTTGTGTTCTTGAAACACAATGTCAACTTATTTCCATCAATGCGAGCTCTCATGTGTGTAATATAACCACAGTTGAATTTATAGATTTGAAGCGAGGTACTTTGTGTTCTTGAAACACAATGTCAAATTATTTCCATCAATGCGAGCTCTCATGTGTGTAATATAACCACAGTTGAGTCTATAGATGTGAAGCGAGGTACTTTGTGTTCTTGAAACACAATGTCAACTTATTTCCATCAATGCGAGCTCTCAAGTGTGTAATATAACCACAGTTGAGTCTATAGATTTGAAGCGAGGTACTTTGTGTTCTTGAAACACAATGTCAACTTATTTCCATCAATGCGAGCTCTCATGTGTGTAATATAACCACAGTTGAGTCTTAAGATTTGAAGCGAGGTACTTTGTGTCCTTGAAACACAATGTCAACTTATTTCCATTAATGCGAGCTTTTAAGTGTGTAATATAACCACAGTTAAGTTACAGATTGGAAGAGAGGTACTTTGTGTTCTAAATGAAACATTGTCTACGTATTTTTATCAATTAGTTTGTTTTAATGGCACCTTTTTACATGTCATGTCTGACCCATTCTCATAAATTATTATATCCATGTTATATAGATGTAAGTGATTTTCTGAGATTATAATCTGTATTTATTATCAGGAAAAAAATGCCATCAGTAATCAGTAATACATGGGATATTTGAACAGATGTTCTTACGTGAATCACGTACCAACGCAGTTCATTGCTGTGTATATTATGTTACGGATTGTCATAATATTCATTTGTAAGGAACTCGTCCTACAAATAACCAGACAAGTAATGAAGTTATGCATATGACTTCACTCTGTATATGCACTTTCGACTTTGTAACGGTCACTGTGTATGAGTTCGGATAAGCAAAATGTACGCGTAGTGACGGTTATGTGTATGAGTTCACTTTGTATGAGCACATACGACAATGTAACGGTCACTGTGTATGAGCTCGGATTGGCAGTTCACGTGATCTCACATTATATTGAGTAAAACGCAGAGTCCACATAGATATGTCATATCATACTTACACAACGACGTCTTAGAGCAAATCGGTTATGACCACGTCCATCTAGGTACTAAAGGTAGCAATAGTTGTCATGGTAAGCATTGTCTATCTAGTGTAGTTTGCGATGTCTCACATTGGTGGTGTGTATTCACATACCTCACATAGATAGATTCGGTCGTATGTGTGTGTGTGTGTGTGTGTGTGTGTGTGTGTGTGTGTGTGTGTGTGTGTGTGTGTGTGTGTGTGTGTGTGTGTGTGTGTGAGTGTGGGTTATTTTTGCCTTCACTGCCCAGATCAAACCACACGACCAATCGATCTGAAATTTTGCACACTAACGTAATCAATTTGAAATTTTGCAAAGTCATTGCAACCACATTGTCCCTAATCTTACAAAGTTTCAGCCAAATCCTCCCATTGGTTTAAATAGTTAAACAGTCTTTCCTGTGATTTTGGAAATTTAAACTAGAACCGATTGACCGGTCAACTTAAAACTTCGCATGGTCATTGGGACCAACATTTAAGGTATTTTTTCCAATTTGAAGCCAAGTCTGTAGTTATTTTCAAAAGTTATTGTAATTTTAAAGACATTTTATTCCATAATCTTGAAATATTTGAAAAACGTATACTAAATTTTCATCCCCGCCTTCTTGATGCTTCAGTTCCAACTTCCAAGGCCTGTAGAGCAGCTGATACTTGCATAACGCATATCAAATCGGATGCAGTACTATAAGGTTCGCTCATCAACGCGTTACACTGAGCGTTTTCCTAGTAATAGTTACGTTTGATGTATGTTAACAAAGCCTGAAACTTGTAAGAACATTCCTTGAATTGTATCACTTAATTGTGGGAGTCATACAAAACTATCAAATACCAGGCACGGTATCCAAAACCGGGCGTTTTACTCTATGATTATACTATATTTTATAAAGAGAAATTGATTGGCAATTTTAGTGCTATATATTATATATAAATGCCGGAAGGTAAAACCTTTTGTGACTCTGACCACTTTACATTTAATTTGATAGATAAAATAATATACAGATTGAAACTATTAAATGATGAATTCTGAAAATTTTACATATTTTAGACACCAAAATTTTATATGTGCAAGTTTCAAACATTTTTGAGCGAGCGAAGCGAGCGTCTCCTTTTGGCTCTTTTGGCACGGACCTCTGTTTTTTTTTTTTTTTTTTTTTTTTTCTGTTACTGACGATATACAGGTCAGAGTTTTTCTTCGATCGAGCTGAAATTTTGCACACAAGTACGTAACATTTCTGATTGTTGCAGACCCTAATTTTTTTGAAATCCCCTGATTGGTTCAAATTTTAAAAAAATTATCTTTCGATTGGTTGGTTTAATCAATTTGAAATTTAGCAAAGACATTGCAACCAACATTGTACCCAATCATAATAAATTTCAGCCAAATCCACCCATTGGTTCAAATTTGAAACCATTTTTCCTGTGATTTTTGAAATTTAAACTAGAACCGATTGACCGATCAACTAAAAACTTTGCATGGTCATTGGTACCAACATTTAAGGTATTTTTGCCAATTTTCAGTCAAATCTGTAGTTATTTTCAAAAGGTTTTGTAATTTTAGTGACATTTTGCGTGTTGGCTGTCAAATTCACGGCGACTTCGAATCTTCAGTTCAAGGCAAGGTAGTTAGAGCAGAAAGTTTCAAACGAAATGAAACTAATAATGACTGTTCAACAGATTGATCTGATATTGTGTACAGACAACGCATAAAGTCCTGTTAATTCTTCACCCTTACAGAATATTATGATACCACCACTCGTACAGCGAAGCTCGTAAAGTTGCCTATAGCAAACCCATAGCTATTTGTCAACAGAGGGATGACTGAATTACTGGGTTGTGTTCATCAGCCCCAGATAGATCACACAGATAAGGAAGTCAATGTTATGTCGATCGAACTAATATGACGTAGGAACAACAATCAGTTTTTCGTTTATCGGAACTAATAATTAACTTTCAGTTAAAACAAATATAGTTGGTTGGTGCATTTGGATTTCATTGGTATTGATTATATCACGATTGTTATAATACATTTTGGAGTTTAAACTATTTAATTTAAATACTCCAAAATTATATAATTATTAGGTATTTTAAATTATTTAATCTAAAAATTAATTTATATTAAAATGAAGTTAAGATAGTCTATATTTATGTAATTTGTAATTAATAAATCTTCCAAATGGAATAAATCGGTTAATTGAATGAATCCTGGTGTCAAGGCTGGCAACATAATTTGATCTATTATCAATCAGTGTGTGAATCATTGATCAGAAAATATTTGATTGTTATTGTAAACACTCAAACAGCTCCTATAACCATCAAACCTTAGATAAATTCATTTGTAACAGAAACCGGAAAGTAACTGAGAATCACAGTCACAACGTCACCCTAAAACACCACTCAACTCTAAAGACTCTAAATCTTAACTCAACGCCAACTCTAATCTTCTAGAGATCTCTAGTCTTTAGAGTCGTCAACTCTAAAACACTCTCTTCTTCTCTTTTTTTCCTCTAAAAAATCTATAAGAAAAAGTATTTCTTAATTTTTAAAAAATACGATCATCATGCAAACACGCTAGGATTGATATCAAAATCCTGAGATCTGTCGAATAAACGAAAATCTTTATACTTGAATTGTCTAATTAGCATTTGTTCAATGACGGTCTACTCAGATTTAAACAAGTGTTACAGAAGTATTAAGTAGTTTGGGAAATCACACAGCTCATAGGAAATTACAGTCGGTATTGTTATTTTTGTGATTGAATCGCATCGAGTAGATATTTGTGTGGATGGACGTTGTTGACAGACAAAACCAGTTTTTCAACTCATCCCTCTGTTGACAAATAACTATGGGTTAGCTGTAGGCAACTTATCGAGCTTCGCTGTACGAGTGGTGGTATCGTGATATTCTGTAAGGGTGAAGAATTAACAGGACTTTATGCGTTGGCTGTACACACTAATATCATATGATTTGAGTGGTCCCAGGTATATTTTTTTAAAGAGATCCTGTGATTTTTGAATATAAACGAGGAACAGTTCAATCATAAGGGTTGATACTAACATTTTAGGAATATTTAGAGATTTTTATTCAAGTCTGACGAAATTCAAGATTTATTGGCTTTTAATGATATTTTCGATAGACATAATTTCGGTTCGAGGTGTTCCGCGTATCCGTGCTTGCTCATCAACGCGTTACTCAGAGCGTTTTCCTAGTTGTAGAATAGGTAACGGTACGAATATTGGATTTTTGTTTCGTTGCGTTGAAGTTCTGTTGTATAACGCTGGTATAAACTGTTCTATAACTTCCTAATTCAAATGTATGTAACGTTTTTCTCATTAATCAAACATTTCTGAAAATTGCACACATTACATTTTCATATTATGTTTTTTATAATGTGTGAAAGTAGCTAGCTATCTTTGATAGTTCTGTCGGAGTGGCCTCTCAAACGGGGGGATTAATTTTTTCCGCCACCCGGTATAATTAAATCAATCTAATCGCTATACGAATACTTTAGAACTCTACAACATGCTATCATGAAATTGTGTAAACCCCCCCCCCCCCCCCCCTCCACCCACACATAGCTCAGGTTTATGTACAACATCGTCAATGTTTCAGGTCCCTGCAGAGCGACATGTACAACATCGTCAATGTTTCAGGTCCCTGCAGAGCGACATGTACAACATCGTCAATGTTTCAGGTCCCTGCAGAGCGACATGTACAACATCGTCAATGTTTCAGGTCCCTGCAGAGCGACATGTACAACATCGTCAATGTTTCAGGTCCCTGCAGAGCGACATGTACAACATCGTCAATGTTTCAGGTCCCTGCAGAGCGACATGTACAACATCGTCAATGTTTCAGGTCCCTGCAGAGCGACATGTACAACATCGTCAATGCTTCAGGTCCCTGCAGAGCGACATGTACAACATCGTCAATGTTTCAGGTCCCTGCAGAGAGACATGTACAACATCGTCAATGTTTCAGGTCCCTGCAGAGCGACATGTACAACATCGTCAATGCTTCAGGTCCCTGCAGAGCGACATGTACAACATCGTCAATGTTTCAGGTCCCTGCAGAGCGACATGTACAACATCGTCAATGCTTCAGGTCCCTGCAGAGCGACATGTACAACATCGTCAATGCTTCAGGTCCCTGCAGAGCGACATGTACAACATCGTCAATGTTTCAGGTCCCTGCAGAGCGACATGTACAACATCGTCAATGCTTCAGGTCCCTGCAGAGCGACATGTACAACATCGTCAATGTTTCAGGTCCCTGCAGAGCGACATGTACAACATCGTCAATGTTTCAGGTCCCTGCAGAGCGACATGTACAACATCGTCAATGCTTCAGGTCCCTGCAGAGCGACATGTACAACATCGTCAATGCTTCAGGTCCCTGCAGAGCGACATGTACAACATCGTCAATGCTTCAGGTCCCTGCAGAGCGACATGTACAACATCGTCAATGCTTCAGGTCCCTGCAGAGCGACATGTACAACATCGTCGATGCTTCAGGTCCCTGCAGAGCGACATGTACAACATCGTCAATGCTTCAGGTCCCTGCAGAGCGACATGTACAACATCGTCAATGCTTCAGGTCCCTGCAGAGCGACATGTACAACATCGTCAATGTTTCAGGTCCCTGCAGAGCGACATGTACAACATCGTCAATGTTTCAGGTCCCTGCAGAGCGACATGTACAACATCGTCAATGTTTCAGGTCCCTGCAGAGCGACATGTACAACATCGTCAATGTTTCAGGTCCCTGCAGAGCGACATGTACAACATCGTCAATGCTTCAGGTCCCTGCAGAGCGACATGTACAACATCGTCAATGTTTCAGGTCCCTGCAGAGCGACATGTACAACATCGTCAATGTTTCAGGTCCCTGCAGAGCGACATGTACAACATCGTCAATGTTTCAGGTCCCTGCAGAGCGACATGTACAACATCGTCAATGTTTCAGGTCCCTGCAGAGCGACATGTACAACATCGTCAATGTTTCAGGTCCCTGCAGAGCGACATGTACAACATCGTCAATGTTTCAGGTCCCTGCAGAGCGACATGTACAACATCGTCAATGTTTCAGGTCCCTGCAGAGCGACATGTACAACATCGTCAATGTTTCAGGTCCCTGCAGAGCGACATGTACAACATCGTCAATGTTTCAGGTCCCTGCAGAGCGACATATACAACATCGTCAATGTTTCAGGTCCCTGCAGAGCGACATGTACAACATCGTCAATGTTTCAGGTCCCTGCAGAGCGACATGTACAACATCGTCAATGTTTCAGGTCCCTGCAGAGCGACATGTACAACATCGTCAATGCTTCAGGTCCCTGCAGAGCGACATGTACAACATCGTCAATGTTTCAGGTCCCTGCAGAGCGACATGTACAACATCGTCAATGTTTCAGGTCCCTGCAGTGCGACATGTACAACATCGTCAATGTTTCAGGTCCCTGCAGAGCGACATGTACAACATCGTCAATGTTTCAGGTCCCTGCAGAGCGACATGTACAACATCGTCAATGTTTCAGGTCCCTGCAGAGCGACATGTACAACATCGTCAATGTTTCAGGTCCCTGCAGAGCGACATGTACAACATCGTCAATGTTTCAGGTCCCTGCAGAGCGACATGTACAACATCGTCAATGCTTCAGGTCCCTGCAGAGCGACATGTACAACATCGTCAATGTTTCAGGTCCCTGCAGAGCGACATGTACAACATCGTCAATGTTTCAGGTCCCTGCAGAGCGACATGTACAACATCGTCAATGCTTCAGGTCCCTGCAGAGCGACATGTACAACATCGTCAATGCTTCAGGTCCCTGCAGAGCGACATGTACAACATCGTCAATGCTTCAGGTCCCTGCAGAGCGACATGTACAACATCGTCAATGTTTTAGGTCCCTGCAGAGCGACATGTACAACATCGTCAATGTTTCAGGTCCCTGCAGAGCGACATGTACAACATCGTCAATGTTTCAGGTCCCTGCAGAGCGACATGTACAACATCGTCAATGTTTCAGGTCCCTGCAGAGCGACATGTACAACATCGTCAATGTTTCAGGTCCCTGCAGAGCGACATGTACAACATCGTCAATGTTTCAGGTCCCTGCAGAGAGACATGTACAACATCGTCAATGTTTCAGGTCCCTGCAGAGCGACATGTACAACATCGTCAATGCTTCAGGTCCCTGCAGAGCGACATGTACAACATCGTCAATGCTTCAGGTCCCTGCAGAGCGACATGTACAACATCGTCAATGCTTCAGGTCCCTGCAGAGCGACATGTACAACATCGTCAATGCTTCAGGTCCCTGCAGAGCGACATGTACAACATCGTCAATGCTTCAGGTCCCTGCAGAGCGACATGTACAACATCGTCAATGTTTCAGGTCCCTGCAGAGCGACATGTACAACATCGTCAATGCTTCAGGTCCCTGCAGAGCGACATGTACAACATCGTCAATGCTTCAGGTCCCTGCAGAGCGACATGTACAACATCGTCAATGCTTCAGGTCCCTGCAGAGCGACATGTACAACATCGTCAATGCTTCAGGTCCCTGCAGAGCGACATGTACAACATCGTCAATGCTTCAGGTCCCTGCAGAGCGACATGTACAACATCGTCAATGCTTCAGGTCCCTGCAGAGCGACATGTACAACATCGTCAATGCTTCAGGTCCCTGCAGAGCGACATGTACAACATCGTCAATGCTTCAGGTCCCTGCAGAGCGACATGTACAACATCGTCAATGCTTCAGGTCCCTGCAGAGCGACATGTACAACATCGTCAATGCTTCAGGTCCCTGCAGAGCGACATGTACAACATCGTCAATGCTTCAGGTCCCTGCAGAGCGACATGTACAACATCGTCAATGCTTCAGGTCCCTGCAGAGCGACATGTACAACATCGTCAATGTTTCAGGTCCCTGCAGAGCGACATGTACAACATCGTCAATGTTTCAGGTCCCTGCAGAGCGACATGTACAACATCGTCAATGTTTCAGGTCCCTGCAGAGCGACATGTACAACATCGTCAATGTTTCTGGTCCCTGCAGAGCGACATGTACAACATCGTCAATGTTTCAGGTCCCTGCAGAGCGACATGTACAACATCGTCAATGTTTCAGGTCCCTGCAGAGCGACATGTACAACATCGTCAATGCTTCAGGTCCCTGCAGAGCGACATGTACAACATCGTCAATGTTTCAGGTCCCTGCAGAGCGACATGTACAACATCGTCAATGCTTCAGGTCCCTGCAGAGCGACATGTACAACATCGTCAATGTTTCAGGTCCCTGCAGAGCGACATGTACAACATCGTCAATGCTTCAGGTCCCTGCAGAGCGACATGTACAACATCGTCAATGCTTCAGGTCCCTGCAGAGCGACATGTACAACATCGTCAATGCTTCAGGTCCCTGCAGAGCGACATGTACAACATCGTCAATGCTTCAGGTCCCTGCAGAGCGACATGTACAACATCGTCAATGTTTCAGGTCCCTGCAGAGCGACATGTACAACATCGTCAATGCTTCAGGTCCCTGCAGAGCGACATGTACAACATCGTCAATGCTTCAGGTCCCTGCAGAGCGACATGTACAACATCGTCAATGCTTCAGGTCCCTGCAGAGCGACATGTACAACATCGTCAATGCTTCAGGTCCCTGCAGAGCGACATGTACAACATCGTCAATGCTTCAGGTCCCTGCAGAGCGACATGTACAACATCGTCAATGTTTCAGGTCCCTGCAGAGCGACATGTACAACATCGTCAATGTTTCAGGTCCCTGCAGAGCGACATGTACAACATCGTCAATGTTTCAGGTCCCTGCAGAGCGACATGTACAACATCGTCAATGTTTCAGGTCCCTGCAGAGCGACATGTACAACATCGTCAATGCTTCAGGTCCCTGCAGAGCGACATGTACAACATCGTCAATGCTTCAGGTCCCTGCAGAGCGACATGTACAACATCGTCAATGTTTCAGGTCCCTGCAGAGCGACATGTACAACATCGTCAATGTTTCAGGTCCCTGCAGAGCGACATGTACAACATCGTCAATGTTTCAGGTCCCTGCAGAGCGACATGTACAACATCGTCAATGTTTCAGGTCCCTGCAGAGCGACATGTACAACATCGTCAATGTTTCAGGTCCCTGCAGAGCGACATGTACAACATCGTCAATGCTTCAGGTCCCTGCAGAGCGACATGTACAACATCGTCAATGCTTCAGGTCCCTGCAGAGCGACATGTACAACATCGTCAATGTTTCAGGTCCCTGCAGAGCGACATGTACAACATCGTCAATGCTTCAGGTCCCTGCAGAGCGACATGTACAACATCGTCAATGTTTCAGGTCCCTGCAGAGCGACATGTACAACATCGTCAATGTTTCAGGTCCCTGCAGAGCGACATGTACAACATCGTCAATGCTTCAGGTCCCTGCAGAGCGACATGTACAACATCGTCAATGTTTCAGGTCCCTGCAGAGCGACATGTACAACATCGTCAATGTTTCAGGTCCCTGCAGAGCGACATGTACAACATCGTCAATGCTTCAGGTCCCTGCAGAGCGACATGTACAACATCGTCAATGCTTCAGGTCCCTGCAGAGCGACATGTACTACATCGTCAATGTTTCAGGTCCCTGCAGAGCGACATGTACAACATCGTCAATGCTTCAGGTCCCTGCAGAGCGACATGTACAACATCGTCAATGGTTCAGGTCCCTGCAGAGCGACATGTACAACATCGTCAATGTTTCAGGTCCCTGCAGAGCGACATGTACAACATCGTCAATGCTTCAGGTCCCTGCAGAGCGACATGTACAACATCGTCAATGCTTCAGGTCCCTGCAGAGCGACATGTACAACATCGTCAATGCTTCAGGTCCCTGCAGAGCGACATGTACAACATCGTCAATGCTTCAGGTCCCTGCAGAGCGACATGTACAACATCGTCAATGTTTCAGGTCCCTGCAGAGAGACATGTACAACATCGTCAATGCTTCAGGTCCCTGCAGAGCGACATGTACAACATCGTCAATGCTTCAGGTCCCTGGAGAGCGACATGTACAACATCGTCAATGTTTCAGGTCCCTGCAGAGCGACATGTACAACATCGTCAATGCTTCAGGTCCCTGCAGAGCGACATGTACAACATCGTCAATGCTTCAGGTCCCTGCAAAGCGACATGTACAACATCGTCAATGCTTCAGGTCCCTGCAGAGCGACATGTACAACATCGTCAATGTTTCAGGTCCCTGCAGAGCGACATGTACAACATCGTCAATGCTTCAGGTCCCTGCAGAGAGACATGTACAACATCGTCAATGCTTCAGGTCCCTGCAGAGCGACATGTACAACATCGTCAATGCTTCAGGTCCCTGCAGAGCGACATGTACAACATCGTCAATGTTTCAGGTCCCTGCAGAGCGACATGTACAACATCGTCATGCTTCAGGTCCCTGCAGAGCGACATGTACAACATCGTCAATGCTTCAGGTCCCTGCAGAGCGACATGTACAACATCGTCAATGTTTCAGGTCCCTGCAGAGCGACATGTACAACATCGTCAATGTTTCAGGTCCCTGCAGAGCGACATGTACAACATCGTCAATGTTTCAGGTCCCTGCAGAGCGACATGTACAACATCGTCAATGTTTCAGGTCCCTGCAGAGCGACATGTACAACATCGTCAATGCTTCAGGTCCCTGCAGAGCGACATGTACAACATCGTCAATGCTTCAGGTCCCTGCAGAGCGACATGTACAACATCGTCAATGCTTCAGGTCCCTGCAGAGCGACATGTACAACATCGTCAATGTTTCAGGTCCCTGCAGAGCGACATGTACAACATCGTCAATTTTTCAGGTCCCTGCAGAGCGACATGTACAACATCGTCAATGGTTCAGGTCCCTGCAGAGCGACATGTACAACATCGTCAATGCTTCAGGTCCCTGCAGAGCGACATGTACAACATCGTCAATGTTTCAGGTCCCTGCAGAGCGACATGTACAACATCGTCAATGTTTCAGGTCCCTGCAGAGCGACATGTACAACATCGTCAATGCTTCAGGTCCCTGCAGAGCGACATGTACAACATCGTCAATGCTTCTGGTCCCTGCAGAGCGACATGTACAACATCGTCAATGCTTCAGGTCCCTGCAGAGCGACATGTACAACATCGTCAATGCTTCAGGTCCCTGCAGAGCGACATGTACAACATCGTCAATGTTTCAGGTCCCTGCAGAGCGACATGTACAACATCGTCAATGTTTCAGGTCCCTGCAGAGCGACATGTACAACATCGTCAATGTTTCAGGTCCCTGCAGAGCGACATGTACAACATCGTCAATGTTTCAGGTCCCTGCAGAGCGACATGTACAACATCGTCAATGCTTCAGGTCCCTGCAGAGCGACATGTACAACATCGTCAATGTTTCAGGTCCCTGCAGAGCGACATGTACAACATCGTCAATGCTTCAGGTCCCTGCAGAGCGACATGTACAACATCGTCAATGCTTCAGGTCCCTGCAGAGCGACATGTACAACATCGTCAATGTTTCAGGTCCCTGCAGAGCGACATGTACAACATCGTCAATGTTTCAGGTCCCTGCAGAGCGACATGTACAACATCGTCAATGCTTCAGGTCCCTGCAGAGCGACATGTACAACATCGTCAATGCTTCAGGTCCCTGCAGAGCGACATGTACAACATCGTCAATGCTTCAGGTCCCTGCAGAGCGACATGTACAACATCGTCAATGTTTCAGGTCCCTGCAGAGCGACATGTACAACATCGTCAATGCTTCAGGTCCCTGCAGAGCGACATGTACAACATCGTCAATGCTTCAGGTCCCTGCAGAGCGACATGTACAACATCGTCAATGCTTCAGGTCCCTGCAGAGCGACATGTACAACATCGTCAATGTTTCAGGTCCCTGCAGAGCGACATGTACAACATCGTCAATGCTTCAGGTCCCTGCAGAGCGACATGTACAACATCGTCAATGCTTCAGGTCCCTGCAGAGCGACATGTACAACATCGTCAATGTTTCAGGTCCCTGCAGAGCGACATGTACAACATCGTCAATGTTTCAGGTCCCTGCAGAGCGACATGTACAACATCGTCAATGCTTCAGGTCCCTGCAGAGCGACATGTACAACATCGTCAATGTTTCAGGTCCCTGCAGAGCGACATGTACAACATCGTCAATGCTTCAGGTCCCTGCAGAGCGACATGTACAACATCGTCAATGTTTCAGGTCCCTGCAGAGCGACATGTACAACATCGTCAATGTTTCAGGTCCCTGCAGAGCGACATGTACAACATCGTCAATGTTTCAGGTCCCTGCAGAGCGACATGTACAACATCGTCAATGTTTCAGGTCCCTGCAGAGCGACATGTGTGCTTCTCATTCTACTGGCGTCAGTGCGGATCTCCACAGCCCCTCGGACGACGCTCCATTATAGCAACTTCACACGTGATCCGTTGAAATCATTCAATGACATTGCAACTGATACGCGTCTACAGACTCACTTATTTCCGACTAGGGTGATCTCAACGCCGGACTTTGAAAGCAAATACTCAGAAACACCAATAATATTATACACTTCTGTGTGAGTATCTTTTTAAAGAACTAGAACCTGTGCTGTCTTTCACTATTGTTGTTGATTACTTGTTCTCCGTATCTTCCGACTACCGGATGGCCTATTCTATTCTTGATCCTATACTCTTGCGTTCAGATCACCCATCAAAAATAATTCGTTTCTATTACTTACTGTGTCTAGGAACGATATAATGTCATTTTCGAATTGGTCTTTTGTGATCATGTTTGCATCATCTGTTGGAGAGTATACCGCCACAATAGCTACATTTACACCCTACAATTTTAAATTCATCTTCATAAATCTCTCGTTGAACACTTCCCAATTCATTATGTATTTCCCAAGTCGTTTATGAATCATTACAGAGACTCCACATTTAGCTCTTTAATCTGTTGGTACCCCACTATAAAAATGCCAGAATTCTCCTAGTTTCTCATTTCCCGAGCCTTTTCTTTGTTTCTGTGAGAACACATATATCCATATTGTGTGCCTTTAGTTCTTCTAGCACTTCGTCTGTTTTAGTACTGAGACCTTGTACATTCCATGTGCCCATACTCAAAGTCCGTTTCCGTAGCCTAAGTCGTCGTCTGTTCGATCCGTCCGGCTTACTATTCTTGCAAGGATTTGTAACGGTAGGGTTTTTATAGGATTGGGTTGTTAGCCCAAAGCCCAACCTCCAGACTCGGAGGGCCAGGGTTTTCTGTCGGGGTTTTCCTTCCCTTAGCCAAAGTTGTTCCAGTTAGATGGCGCCGGAGATTCGCCATTCACCCTCTTCCGTCTGCTACATGACGACCATCCATTGGCCGCCATGTACCCAGGGGTCACGTCGTGGACGTGGAAGGATTTGCTGGTAATACTGACTCGCGACGCGAGCTTGCCTCATGGCAAAATCAGTGGGCATTAACTAGGTTTTGATAGGAAGTACCCTTTCGGCATAGGTACAACCCCCTAGTACCCATACACAGCCTTTGACCTCCGATGTCTTCGATCTTCTTACTTTTTTTTTTACTTATTTGCTGTTTTCTCCTGTAAAAGCTCACCGAAAAGTGGGCGAAATATTGAGATTATCTAATTGATATAAAGGTTGTCATGTTCTAACAAGATATTTTTATCATAAAATACTATTCAGAGATTGAAAGACTTATTGATAGTCAATCATGCACCATGAGTAGCAAATACCAGCGACGCTTTGAGGGATACCAATAATTAGTATCTATACAAGAAATGATTGACGAGCGAACTGAAACTGACTGTGAAAATCATATCAGTTACAGTAATATTATTGTGTATCAAATCTCCTGTGTTTTGTAGAAAAGTAATAACAATAATAATATACAGGTTCTCTCTTTATGAAAGAATAACACGAGTGTGCTAAACTTGCCGTGCGTGGGTGTAGAGAGATAATTATATCGCTCGGGATCGCGTTACGCTGATAGTGGCAGTCACAACTGACTGAAGGTCACTGTTTGTTTTGTTGCATTTTCTATGAACACGGTAGCGTTGTAAACTTACGTGACAATATCAAGTCGAAACTTGACGACCGACTGCTGCGCCATCCGACGATTTTCTCAGGGACGACGCTAAGGGGGGGCTTGGGGAGGCCACGGCCCCCCCAAACATTCGCCCGGCCCCCCCTTGTGCCCCCCCAAACCAAAGGTGGACAATACATATCTTGAAAG
Source organism: Leuctra nigra (assembly GCA_934045905.1). NCBI lineage: Eukaryota > Metazoa > Arthropoda > Insecta > Plecoptera > Leuctridae > Leuctra > Leuctra nigra. The sequence continues at coordinate 61,602,365 of OW203761.1, read as the reverse complement.
GCAGTACTTTTCTTCAATTTTTTTCACTGTTCAAATTATCAAATAAAACTTCAGCTGACATTGTTTTGCAAATAGGCGACTTTCGTATGCCAAACATAATGAAGTTCCTAAGAAGTATAGCAGGGTTGACAAAAAAAGGAGAGATTGAAATGGTTTGGTCGACAGGGACGACGCTAGGATTTTTATACAGGGGGGGCCTAGGTAGGGCAATAAACTTTGTAGGGGGGGCAAACGTATTTTCACATGTATATTTTCATATTGTGGCGTGGGGATCAGGCGCGTAGGAACTAAATTTGCAAGGGGGGGAATAATATGTAAAATAACTTGAGCTGGAGATACGAGTGTCTACGAAGACAATGGGGGGCTGGGGGGAAGGCCCCCCAGTAAAATGCAGGTCCGGGGCGCACAGCCCCGGAAAATTTTTGAATTTCAGACATCAATTTGGTGCATTTCTATGCGATTTTAACACTTTTTAAGCACATTTTTTTCTTTACACATAAATATATAAGTACATAGGGAGGGTTTGACTCAGAGGGGGATTTTCTCCCCCCATTCCCCCCCCCCTTCCTACGCGCCTGGCGGGGATAATTAAAAAACTGAAGCCTTCAAAAAATGATCCATACTAATTTTTATGAACTGTCCTCCCACCATTTTTCGTCCCTTACCATTTCCCAAGACTCTCCACTTTTTTCCACAGCCACCTTCACTCTACTAATCCACTTCGTTCGCGGTCTCCCTGCCTTTCTTTTCCCTATATCCCATTGCTGCTCTATCTGCCTCCCTTCTCGGTATCCTCTCTTGTCCCATCCCTTTCAATAGACCAAACCATTTCAATCTCTCCTTTCCTAATTTGAAACTAGGTAAGGGTCCTGGTTCCCGACATGTGTGAACATAAAACATGTTTCAATATTCAACTTTATAATGGGTTATAAGGCCTTAGACTTCTTGTTGTATTGATATTTTATATCGAGATGGGCTATGCTTGTGAGAATTAATTTGACTTTTCTTCGTAATTTCTCTCTCATATCTGCAAAATAAACGTCATGCAATTCAGCACTGGCAAGAGTTCTGGACCCTTACCAAATATCGCCAATTTTTCAGTAGCACCGTGTTACTGTAGCACGATCGGCTAGTTGCCATGGCGACAATGTTAATTCTTATAGCTAAAACTTTTAAAACAAAAGTTGTGTTACAGTAGGTCTGTTCGTCGAGGTGTTCTAACCTGCTCGGAACACACCGGAAGTCGTCACGGAAAAGTTTACTTATACCTATCCGTCGAGTTTTGATTCGTAATTCATGCACCTAACATATTCAGTGACGTACTTCCGCCTGCTCCGAGCAGGTTAGAACACCCCGACGAACAAACCTAATAACACGGTGCTTCTGAAATTTGGCAATATTAGGTAAGGGTCCTGTATATGTTTAGAGCTAGAAATGGCGGATGAAACACAATTTTCCTACCTAAAGTAGACGTATTAACAAGATTACATCCCATTCTCAAGACACAGAAGCAGTGTCAAAATGAGTTGTCTAAGCTTCACCACTTTTAAATATTCTATTTCTTATTTATTTATTTCAACAGATCTCTTATGACATTCAGTGACAAGACAAAAAACTAACGATATCTAATAATTCACTGCCACCTAGATCGTACAGTCAGGGTATCAAGATGTTACAGAATGCATTGTTTATATTTTTCATTTATTAAGAGGGCTTGGTAGTGAGCGTGGCCTTGGCGAGTTTTTTAATCGATTTTTATCAATATCTTTTTCCAGTGTAATTGTTAACAAAATAGGGCTATATGGACGTGAATTCAAAACAGTTCAATGAAAATAATGTCATAGTTTGGAATAAGTTATTAGCTTTATTTTGTCCAACAAGTGTTTGTTGGAAAATAAAACTAATACTAATTCCAAACTATGAAATTATTTTCATTGAACTGTTTTGAATTCACGTCCATATAGCCCTATTTTGTTAACAATTACACTGGAAAAAGATATTGATAAAAATCGATTAAAAAACTCTTCAAGGTCAAACTCACTACCCAGCCGTCTTAAACATGTTTTGATAGATTTTGGAAAGATACACATCTTTTACATAATTTACATATTATTTTGATATAGTTGAGATGTTTAAATCTAGTGGAGCGGTCGCTCCACCCAGCCAAGTCGTACCGTACACTCACAGTCACTCAACATACCGTAAATGCCTAATAAACCGAGGAGCAGACCAAACACTTTTACTGTAAGCAACAACATGGCATTTTCGGCCTACTGGATCATAAAATTGGAAAATCTCACATTGTTGTGAAATATCTTAATTTCGAGCTATGGCCCACCCCACTCCATATACTAAATTTAAGAACAATAGGTTATGCCATTTGCGTGCTAGAGGGCCGTGAAAACAGTGAAATTACACCCCTTTTAAAACCTATCTGATGATGATGATATCAGGAAACACCGCTATCACCGCCACAGCCTAAACGGCTTAGCCGATCGATCTGAAATTTTTACCACATGTGCACTTTTGGCGTCTGAGGTGCCTTTTTATAAATCAAACCGGTAGTCGCCATTTTGAAACCGGAAGTGACGTCATATCTCAAAAACGGCTTAACCGATCGGAACGAAATTTGCGCCAATCGATTCAGACGGTCCTCTTTATGAAATAACAATAGTTAAATTAAAGTTTTCTAATTACTGAAACCGGAAATGACGTCATAGTTTAGCGAAATCTGCTTAAATTCACTTCCCTTTATATAAAAACCAACTATATATTCAGAAGGCTTATAATGAAATATTAGTATTTATATACATATTAATACCTACAATGTGTAAGAGCTTTCAGCCGCCATTTTGAAATCCGGAAGTGATGCCATATCTCGAAAACGGCTGGACCTATTGAAACGATGCTTTCGCAATTCTTCATGGCATATCACTTTAATTTTAAATTTAGCTCCAAACAATATTTTTTTAGTAACTAATTCGGAAATGGCGTATTTTTTTAAAGGAATTAGCCATTGTTGCCCTAATAAGTCTTACAAATTGTGTAAATAAACTAAAAAAATAAGTGATATCCTCATAAAAAAACACTCCGTGTAAAAAAAACAGCCAAGTCTCTTCAACTAAAAAAAAAAAATTATGAAATCTAAAAATTCTGCACTGAAACGTAGTGATATCAAAAAATGAGCCAAGTCAAAACTTTATTTGAAAATTAAAAAATACTTGGCGCATCGTTTTTTTAGGGCATTGTAGGTATAGGTACTATAAGTATATGTATTTATATCTAGCCTATACTTCTAAGCTATTTATATACACGATGCGCCAAGTATTTTTTAATTTTCAAATAAAGTTTTGACTTGGCTCATTTTTTGATATCACTAATACAAAAACAAAAACTTGTATATAGACTGCCAAGCACCTTTCCCCCTAAAAAGATTGAGATCTAAAAGAAGGTCGCAGCAATAATATATTGTTGAAACATTTTCGCACTTAAAATTCGTGAAATCATTTCGCCCAGTTACTGCCGCCAAGCACAACATTATAAACCAAACATTGTACCCAAATTTGAGATTGAAAAAATCTCTATGTGAACCATCATAGTATAAACTTTAAAACAATTATACTCATTTAAAACTAAAAATAGAAAGTATTCAAATTTTAAAAACGTAAACAAAATCAATTTAAAAACATTTTTTTTTTACATAACTTAAAATACAAATTAAAAAAAATTATTTAAAATTAAATAAAACAAAATAAAAGTAAAAAAAATAAAAATAAAGCTTGGCGCATTGTGTCAAGGAGGGGGCAACACAAAAAGAAAATGTCGACCAAGGAGACGACGAAAGAAAGAGGAAGAAGAAGATGATGAAGGAAAGAAGGAAGAAGTCAACATGACGGTGCAAATTCAATGCGCCAAACTTTATTTTTATTTTTTTTAATTTTATTTTGTTTTATTTAATTTTAAATAATTTTTTTTAATTTGTATTTTAAGTTATGTAAAAAAAAATGTTTTAAAATTGATTTTGTTTACGTTTTTAAAATTTGAATACTTTCTATTTTTAGTTTTAAATGAGTATAATTGTTTTAAAGTTTATACAATGATGGTTCACATAGAGATTTTTTCAATCTCAAATTTTGGTACAATGTTTGGTTTATAATGTTGTGCTTGGCGGCAGTAACTGGGCGAAATGATTTCACGAATTTTAAGTGCGAAAATGTTTCAACAATATATTATTGCTGCGACCTTCTTTTAGATCTCAATCTTTTTAGGGGGAAAGGTGCTTGGCAGTCTATATACAAGTTTTTGTTTTTGTACAACATGTCACATGAGGTGGTAGTTTACAGCAGCTTTCATTGATCATTGAGTGTTACCTATCATTACATTGTTAACGCCAACAACGTCACTTCTTGTCTAAAAATTTCTGTTTTTCTTCCAATAGTTCCCAAGTTAGTATAACGAAAGGGTCAATTTCTTTTGGTTGAATATGAGTTATCTCAACTTTTAAATTGCTAAAAGTTCACAACTTGTGAATAACGTAAATTGTAGGTGTATTGTGTCGGTGTAGACCGGAATTTGTGCGTCATCTCGTACTACGCATATTAGTTGCCAGTTGGTAAACTGAAAGGTACACGAAAGGTAGATGATTGTAAATGCGTTTCCTTAATTTTAAATTCTTCTAAGTTCACTTTTTTGTGTAATTTAAACTCTATTGGTAAAGCTTTAAGGCTTTACAGATGTTTACAGCACATTTTAAATAAAATCCGGATGTGTTTTGGAAGGCAATATAACTTAAAAGGAACTTATTTCATAAGTTAACTTTCCAGTTTCTGGAAACTTTCCAGGTAGGTAACTAACCAGTTCTTTATTTGAACTGGAACTAGTTCCTTTTTTTGAGGAACTAATCCAACACTGCTGTTTAGTGATAGTTCCATAACATGGATTATGCCGCAAATTTTTCCGCCAACAGTTTAAAAACGTACCAAAGATCACGAGTGGGGTTATGCAGAATATGCATATATAATTTTCTATTATTACCTACGGGTGATTTTTTAAATTAGGGGATGTTGGAAGGGATCAAGTATCATACGGTATGGGTTATTTCATATAGAATGAGTACACCAAATTTGGTTGAGATCGGTCAAAGGGTGTAGGAGAAAATAAGAACGTTCATACCAAGAAGCCTTTTCCTTTGTTCATGCGCAGAGAGACACTACTGAAAGTTAAAGGAATTACGGCAAAGGATGTGGCCATTTGATATTGCCTTGTTGTGAAAATTGATTTTGAAGATGTCAACCTAGAGTTCCTTTAAGATTAACTAGCTGAGCCACCTGGTGTTTATAGTGCTGGTTGGGAAGGAGTAGGACGTATATCATTAACAGTTACAAAACACACCAACACACGAACAAACCAACAAAGAACGGTCAACCTGATTGTACCTGACTGATTGCCAAGATACCCGAGAAGCTAAAGCACTATTTTTGCCGAAGAACAGACGCATAATCCTTGATCACACGCTTATAAATTCCCTAAGGTGTCTACCGCTTACATCGGTATGTTCGATGGACAATCAATTAAAAATCAATGTACCTACACAAATTTTGTTTAAATCTCACTAAATGATAATTAACATAAAAAAATCTCAAATGATTAAAAAAATATTTTTATATATATATGATAACAATGAGAAAAAATGGTAACACGGAGCGTATTTTATCTCCTCGGTCCCATTCAGTGCGTACCTATACATTTAAAAAAAACTGTTGCTCGTCAAGACTCAAGTGAAAAAAACATTGTTTAAAATATGACTTTATCCAACACGTCATGTAATATACAAGCTAATGTTCAAATTCTTTTAAAAAGTACCAAGTATAGTTATGAATGTAATTTATGAATAAGATTTTTTTATTTCATTTTGAATGAAATGGCTTTAAATAAAAGTCCTTTACGATTACTAATTTTACCCTGGGGACGTCTTCGAACGAGTCGTGTGCTTACTCATTGTCTTGAAGTATACAATTTTACAATAAATAGTGTGAAAATAAGTTATTTGAAAATACAATTGTGCTAGAAGACAGCCTCCTACTGCAGCAGAATCTATTATGTTATATTCCAAAACAAGTGTCATCTACGTACATTTGTATTCGTTTAAAAGTGTCAAGACAACATAGGAAACCAAACCTCTGATACGCTCACAACACAACCCCCACCCCTAATCCACCAGCCACTGAATAGATCTGAATGTGAATTGTTTATTCTCCAAGCAATGACGATTCACGATATTAAATGACCTTTTATTGTTGTTGTTTATTGATTATGGTGTGTGTGGGGGGGGGGGGGGGGGGGGAGGGGGTGTATGTGTTTATTACGCATAGATCATACAATCAATTAGTCTACCGGTCTTTATTCCTGATAGTGATGGCATATTGTTGATGCATCTAATTGATTTATTGTTTGTTTTGATATTTTAGACAGTATGAATTATTTCGTGCATTAGGTATTCTTTTAAAAATGCCATTGCATAATTGACCATGTTTGTAAACACCTTTCGCACAAGGCATTCGATTGGCGTCAGAATACCATTGTTCATTGTGCGTAGTTAATCTATTATTCTTTATTCTACACAAAACGAAGTTTCCATACTCTCGAAACCGAAATAAATTTAGACATTATAATATTCATAGGTACGTGAAGTAGTAGAACTAAAGATTTCATTATGAAACGGAATCGATGTCTGTTATTCGTTTGTTGTCTAAATACTTGGATATCCATAATAACTATCCAAACGAGTTTTCTCAAATGGTTGATACTACGTCATATTCTGTCGTCATATTGAGGTATATTTGAGGTTTGAATCTTTCAATGTGACAAAATAATGAAGTTCACCTAGAATTCTCCGAGCGGCTAGAGACAGAAGGTGCTCCAGGCGGCGTAGGGCGCGCGCATAAGTTTTACTGGGCAGCCTAAGGAATAAAACTCTCTATGGGTATAGACAAAGTCGAACTGGCGAAAATTAAAACTGTGCAACTTAAAAAAATAACTCTATGGTTAGGCAGAATTAAAACTTGTAAAAATTGCAAATAAAAAAGTACGACCCCGGCCGGTATCGAACCGGCGACGCCTAACACCGTAAGCCAATGCACTGTCTATTGCGCCAACAGGACGGCGATACTGTATGACGTTCGTAACCACTAAACTAGCAAATGGGCGAAGATTTCAACAAGACGCAATGTCGCTCGTCATACCTGCAGCATTACCTACGAACCTGATACTATCTGTGATCGCGATGGCAATCGGCGTGCCGCGATGGCGATGTTTCGGGTTATTGATGATCTACACAGCATCCCTCGACCTCTCACTTGAATATATATACTGGAAGGTATCATCGCTTACACAAATTAAAAAAGGATGATGTGAAAAAAAAGTTTTTCTAGGATCGGGAATCGAACCCGTTATGCAGGAACACAAGCCAGCTGCCTCCGATAATTCAGCTATTCAGGCCGACAGGATATGTGGAGTTGACAGCGAAGCTGCTGTGTTGGTAGATGAAGGGGAAGAGCGGAACGCTTAATATTGATAATTTTTCCACTTCCGGTTTGAAAATTTTGTTTTTTCTTGAAGTGGAGTGTCTAGCAATACATTGTCTTTAATGTTGCCAAATTTCAAAACTGTCGATGGACCCGTTTGACTTTTGAAAAAAATTAAAATTTAAAATTGGATAAATTCACTTCCGGTCAAAATATTTCAGATTTTCTTTCAGAAGTACGCGTGAGAAGGGGGACTCTATGTGTCTACCAAATTTCAACTCTCTAGACCAAACCGTGCAATCTGTAGAAAAGGGCAAGCAAAACGACGTGCCTAGCTCTAGCCAGCCAGCCAGCCAGCCCCAAAGTCAATCCTTGCATGTTTGAGGCCCAAAATTCACCCCGAAGGGATGATCGCAGCACTTTGATTTTTGGTTAGGTGTTGTCAGGTGGCTAAATATACCCGATAACCATGGTTTTCAACTTTCATTTCTCACTGCATGTATGCCTGTCGACACCTCGTTTCGACCACTTAAGCCGTTGCGGTATAAGTCTCTGGTAGTAGCTCGCACGTTGTATTAGAGCGGTGCTTGGCAGCGTCGAGCTAGCGCCCGACTAGATTTTCAGTGAAGAATTTTTAGATTTCATAATTTTTTTTTTTAGTTGAAGAGACTTGGCTGTTTTTTTACACGGAGTGTTTTTTTATGGGGATAGGTATAACCATAAGAGAAATAGTTGTATGCAAGATAGTAATTTTGGTACTAAATAGGTAATTCTGTTCACTTTAGACAACGTTGCCATGTACTCAAATCTGACAGTTGAATGACTATGCAAGTGCCCATTTTGCATCACAAATCTAGTGGAGCGGTCGCTCCACCTAGCCAAGTCGTATTGTACACTCACACTCACTCAACATACCGTAAATGCATAATAAACTGAGGAGCAGACCGAACACTTTTACTGTAAGCAACAACATGGCATTTTCGGCCTACTGGATATTGGATAATCTCACATTGTTGCAAATTATCTTAATTTCGAACTATGGCCCACCCCACCCCATATACCAAATTTGGGAACAACAGGTTATGCCATTTGCGAGCTAGAGGGCCGTGAAAACAGTGAAATTACACCACTTTGATCTGATGATGATTCTGATATCAGGGAACGTTGCTATCACCGCCACAGCCTAAACGGCAAAACCGATCAATCTTAAATTTTTACCACAAATGCACTTTTGGCGTATGAGGTGCCTTTTTATAAAACCAACCGGTAGCCGCCATTTTGAAACCGGAAGTGCCGTCATATCTCAAAAACGGATGGACCGATTTTGACGAAATTAGCGCCAAACGATTTGGACGGTCATCTTTACAAAATATCAATAGTCGAAATAGACATGTACTATTACCGAAACCGGAAATGATGTCATACAAATGCCAAATCTGACTAAAATCTTCTCTTATAGCATATCTACATATTCAGAAGGCTCATTATGTTTCATGACATTTATAGATACAATTTTTAGGTGGCAGTGATGTTAGCCGCCATTTTGAAAACCGGAAGTGATGCCATAACTCGAGAACGGCTGGACCGATTGGAACGAAACTTTCGCTATACTTCATAGCATATTATTTATAGCATACATAGTAACAAGCACAACTTTTATTAGCAACCAAATCACAGAGGCGTATTTTTTTAAAGGATTTATAGACTTTGGTGCCACAATAGGTGTTATAAGTTGTAAGAATAAACTGAAAAATTGAGTGATATCCCCATAAAAAAACACTCCGTGTAAAAATACCAGCCAAGTCTCTTAAACTAAAAAAAATATAAGAAATCTAAAAATTCAGCACTGAAAAGTAGTGATATCAAAAAATTTGCCAAGTCAAAAGTTTTCAAAAAATACTTGGCGCATCGTTTTTTTAGTGCATTATAGATATATTGTATGTATAGTTGAGTATTTTGATTAACGGCCTACTTCTATACTATTTATAATGCACGATGCGCAAAGTATTTTTTGAAAACTTTTGACTTGGCAAATTTTTTGATATCACTACTTTTCAGTGCTGAATTTTTAGATTTCTTATATTTTTTTTTAGTTTAAGAGACTTGACTGATATTTTTACACGGGTTTTTTTTTCATGGGGATTGTCTTTAACCCCTTATGGACCAGAAGGGCGAAAAAGCCCTCTACCTTTATCTTTTACTTTATGAGTTGGCAGCATTGAAAATCAGTTCGCCCTTGAGTTATATCCAACTAGTGTGAGTATAGCGTCTAGAAAAACACTCCCTTTGACTAATCACAGCATTTGTGATGTATTTATTCAACTTTAAAACTTGGTATTTCCAAAATGGCAGCTTGATGTGAATTGCACTTCTTATTTATTTATTTCCCAATATATTTTACGAATTGTGGTGATTTAAAAATTATAAATAGGTGAAGTAATATCTTCTATGTGACTGAACTGTCTTGAAATGTCTATGTGATAAAATTTGTTTGAATTATTGGCAATTTTGTGTAGAGGCCTTTTTCGCCCTTCTGGGCAACGGGGTACAAGAAAATTGTTAGGTTATGTCTGTTATAAATCTTGAAAAATCATAATAAATTTAATTTCGATCATTCAAATGACTCCTAAGTGAACATATATGATATGTTATTAAAAGAATTTGGTTCAGCACATTGTATTGTCACCCTAAGACATTAACGACAGTTTGCGATAGTTAGCGCAACGCTTCCGATGATGGTTCCGGCCCCCCAAATGATGATACGGATGGTTATTCTTATGATGTAAATACTAAAGTGACTAGATCTCTTGAAGGAGAGGGACCTGCTGATGTGGTTGACTTCCATTATGTTCCTGTACAAAGATATCTTACTTGAATTACGTGGAATGACATTTCCGCTAAAGCCGATACCACTTATCGTACTCCACCTAGAATTATATACAATATAAAGTAGCATAATTGGCATTATAAATATATTCATAGTGTATTATGATTGACATGACATGAAATATCAAAAATAATATAAGTAATAAGTCATTAATTAAAAAATCACTAACGTATAGAAAAGGTCTTAGATGCCCGGAAGGGCTTTTTTGACCTCTAGCTAAAAAAATTTTAATTGTTGTCCGATTTTTTTCAAATATTTTTTTTATTTTTTGTTGGGTGCTTTATACTAGAGAAAACATATTTCAGATTTTTTTTCATGCAAATTAAATATTTGGTCCTTAACTGCAATAAATACTCCGTCAACTATATATTTTCTTGTGATCATTGCTTAGGTAAGTGATTGAAGTTTCCAAAAAACAGTTTTTACACCCAACTTTTGTTACAGATTTCCCTAAATCAGTTATAATGTAGTAGAATTTTAGATGCTCCCATAAGACACTGTGTTAAAACCATGTACTTTAAGCATCAATTAAATAAAAAATCGCTCGTCGGGATTAATTTTTATAGTTTTATATTACGCATAATAGCATAATTAATAGGAAAATAGATTAAAATCTTATGATTTTGTTAGGTGACGGAACGCTGGTTAATCCTTAAATACTTTTAAACTTTCAATTTGCCTTTCCTATTAGATACAGTCCACTGAAACCTGTCAAACATATGGTCCCTGTGTAGCCGGAGCTTTCTACCTATAAAACAAGCAAGTACTACACATTTACTTTGAAGATCATGCAGAAATTGCAGAGACAAAAGGATGTGATTCTAGCGAAGAGAGAAAGAGTGTTGTCGTCTGTGCAACGTTCCTACGATGCTTTCAAGACATTGTCAGTAAATGAAATCAATCGGTCTCAATCAAGATATGATCTACTGACTAAATTGGAAGCAGATTTCGAAGCGCTGCAAGAAGAAGCTATAATACTAAACTCGCAGTTAGACACCGGTATCGAAGCCATTCAAATCGACTTGGTGCTAGATACTTTCGAAACAGTACTCTATGCAGCTCGCGATGCGTACCCCGAACTCTTCAATCAGATTCAAGTTCCAACTGTCTCTCTCCAATCAGCACCGCAACAAGTAACTCAGGTTAATTCTTTACCGACTATCAAGTTGCCGGTGTATTCAGGCAGTGACATTTCACAATGGCCTGAATTTCATGCTATGTTCTCCTCGCTAATGCATGACAACGAAGTTTTGAACAACGTTCAAAAGTTTCACTATTTGCGTTCGTCGCTGCGAGATGTCGCACTAGCAACTATCAGTAGTTTTCAGATATCTTCTGATAACTACCTTCTTGCCTATAATGCTTTAATCGATCGCTATCAAAATAAACGTTTGTTAGCTTCCATGACGTACAACAGATTATAGATTTCACACCGGTGAAATCTGGCAATCACTCAAAGTTACAACATTTCCTGCAAGTCCATCGTAACTCGGTAGATGCGCTCAAGGCACTGGAGATTCCAGATATGGCCGACTTCTTGCTTCTGTCTCTTGCGTTGGGGAATCTTGATGCTCAATTGCGCAAGAGCTTCGAGACAAAGCATTCATCTTGTTCAACACCGACATTCAAGCAACTCATCACGTTTTTGGAAGACACGTCCCGGACTCTTGAGTTGTGCTGCCAAGATCAGCATGTCGGCAACCCTGGTAAAGTTCAACCGTTTTCGTCATCATCAAAGAAGGTAAATTCAATTAACTCGCTCCTCATTTCGGACAATCATACTCAAAAGGAACTTGCAAGAAAGATCTCATCGAGTATTGAAAGTCAAACTCTCAGTTGTCCTTTGTGCAAAAGCTCTCATGTTATGCACAAATGTTCTACATACATAAAGCTTTCTTTGAATGACAAATACGAGACGTTGAAGAAATTGAAAAGATGTTTCAATTGCCTGGGAAAGCATTCGCGAGCCAACTGTCAGTCGAAAGGTTCATGCTTCAAGTGTCAGAGTAAGAATCACCACACCACGTTACACCCTGAAGATGCTTCCAAACCGATTGTTATTCCTACAGATAACAACTCAAATCCTCACGAAGACGCGGTTGTTGCGAATAACCTGTCTTGTCAGGTTGAGAAGACTCCTCTTCAGCAAGGCGTCGCACTTCTTGGAACCTTTAGGTGCAAGATACAAGATTCTACCGGAGAGTATCCAACTATTCGTGGCGTCATCGACTCTGGATCTCAGGTGTCCGCGATAACACTCTCATGTGTTCGCCGTCTTGGTCTTCAGGTAGATTCTAGTCCTACTCTTTTGTCTGGCATTGGCCAGTCATCTACTCAAGTTCATGGCAAGGTTCAATGTAATCTCGCTTCTCGTGTCAATCCTGACTTTCGGCTCGAAGTTCAGGCATTAGCTTTGTCTGTAATTTCCAATCATCTTCCATCTTGTTCAATACCTATTGAAATTTTCGATCGTTATCGGGGATTATCGCTCGCTGACGACAATTTCCATATTCCTGATCAAATCGATTTCCTACTTGGAGCAGATTTGTATCCTGATATTCTTAGTAGAAACGGAGACGTAGTCATTGGAGGAACTCCTTCAGCTATCAACACAATGTATGGTTGGGTGATCTTGGGTTCTGTGTCCCTCTCAGAACTTGAATCACAACCTAGTACATCTCTTTTCGTATCTACACTCCCTACGATGGATAGCATGCTACGACAATTCTGGGAAACAGAAGAACTGCATATCAAACCTCCACTCAACCCTGATGATCAATTCTGTGAAGAACAATTTTTTGCCACCCACAAGCGGGACTCATCAGGAAGATTCTGTCGCTTTACCTTTCAAGCCTAATTGTTTGCCGCTTGTTTCTACGCGCAAAGCTGCACTTCAAAGCTACCTCAGTTTGGAACGGCGACTCAAACGAAATCCAGAGCATGAAGCTTCTTATCACAAATTCATGAAAGAATATGTTGACCTGCAACATATGCAACCCGCAACAACGATGACGGACTATGTAATTCCTCATCATTATATCCACAAAACTTCTAGTTCTTCTACCAAACTTCGTGTAGTGTTCAACGCTTCGTATCGTGATTCACAAGGTTCAAGCTTAAATCAACAATTGTTCACCGGTCCTAAGCTCCAGCAAGATTTATCGAGCATTCTCATAAATTTTCGAACTTATCCCATCGCCATTTGTGCGGACGTTCGTCAAATGTATAGGCAGATTTCAATTCTACCTGTTGATCGCAAGTATCAGCACATCTTTTGGCGACCTTCTCTTGAGTCTGATGTAACTGAGTATGAACTGAATACTGTTACCTATGGATTAACTCCCTCAGCTTTTTTAGCTCAACGAGTTCTTTGACAACTAGTTCAAGATGAAGGAACTCCATTTCCGGCTGCTTCTCGAGCGATTACTTCTCACACGTACATCGACGACATCGCTCTGAACTTCAAAACCTTTTCTCTCTTGGAGGCCTGGAATTACGTAAGTGGGCAAATAATGATCTTGAAGCTCTTGATGCTCTTCCAGAAGATCATCTTGAAACCCCGGTGATTTTCTCTCCGGAAGAGCAAGGAATTAAGATTTTAGGATTAATGTGGGACCCAAAATCCGATGAATTCTCTTTCCGTGCACGTCCTTTCGACGGTCCTTTGACCAAACGATCCGCTCTTTCTTATATTGCAAAGATATTTGATCCTTTAGGATTTCTCTCGCCATTTGTTTCTTGGATGAAAATGTTTATTCAGAGACTTTGGCTTTCGCAACTTCATTGGGATGATCCTATTTCTGAAGAACTTTCAAAGAGTTGGAACTCTGCTGTCGCCGACGTCGCTCAACTAACCGAGTTTCGTGTGCCGCGTCATCTCCCAGCTCTTCAAGGCGTCCTTCGTCTGGTTGGATTCTGTGATGCTTCAGAAAAAGGTTACGCTGCTGTCATTTACTTACACGCAACAGTGGATGCATATTATCATGTAAGTCTCATAAGAGCAAGAAGCAAAGTTGCTCCCGTTAAAACGTTGACTATACCAAAACTCGAGTTATCAGCAGCGCTTTTACTCTCGCATTTGTTTCAAGACACAATAGCTGCTTTCGATTCTCTTAATGTTAACTCTACTGTGCTATACTCTGATTCTACTATTGTGCTCGCATGGCTTGCGACTTCACCGCATCGCTTGAAAACATTCGTCGCTAATCGGGTTGTTGAAATTTTAGAACACACTACACCTTCTCAATGGGCACACGTTCCCTCCAATGAAAACCCCGCTGATTGCGCATCACGTGGTTTAACTTCCTTAGAAATGATGAATCATCCTTTTTGGCGATCAGGTCCATCTTTTCTACAATCACCAATTGAAGAGTGGCCGCGTAGTGCATCTATACCTGATGCTATTACGTTACCCGACATGAAGCTTGCCACCGTTCTTCTCGTCAAGACTGAAGCTAATGTTGATTCTTAACTACTTCATTTCCATAACATTGCTTCGGGCTAAACGAGTATTCGCGCAAGTTATTCGATTTGCTCGACTTCTTTTGGCACGGCGCTCAAATGTTCCTTATGTCATGGGTCCTTTGCGGCCAATTGAACTACAAGACTCTTTAAACATGCTAATCAAACTATCTCAGAACCATTTTTACCATCGTGAGATAAGACAACTCACCGAAGTCGGTTGCGTGTCGTCATCCATAGCATCTTTGAAGCCTTTCATTGATGCCTCCGGGGTCATCAAGGTGGGCGGAAGATTGCGATTTTCTTCTCTCCATGGGACACTCGGTATCCGATTTTTCCAAAACACCATATCTCGAAATTACTTTGTGGCGAGTACCACAAAAGCTCGCTTCACTCAGGACCACAAACTGTGCAAGCATTGATACAACAACATTATTGGATTACATCTTTGCGTAGCTTGTTGCGTCAAAGAATTCATCAGTGCTTAACGTGTTTAAAATTCTCAAAAAATATTATAAATATTTTTTGGAAGGTAGACCTCGAACATGGGCAGTGCAATAATAATGAGTGCAACGATGAGTTCAAAGTTATCTTCTCAATAACCTGCGACATTCCTGCGACCTATAAAATTACAACTGAAATTTCGTTAGTGGCATAGTCCGGTGAGACCTTCAAAATGACGTGTTGACATAGTGTTGTTACTTATTTCCTCGACGCAAGGAGTTTTCAATAAGTCACACATCAAACTTGATTCACATAACTGAATTATGTTCATATTTCATCTACGCTGATCATCTTCATTATCAATTTCTGTAAGGTACACTCGGCCAAACAAAACTTGAACGTTGACCAAATTTGAATGGCTGCTGGTCATGTCCCATAACCAATCAAAGCTTGTTATTATCATTGAAATGTGAGGTCACCTACTAGAGTGAGACAATGAGATCGCTTACACCGACTTCTGATGGTGCGATCTTACATTTATCAGCCTATCAGATTTATTGAACGTTCAAGTTTTGTTTGGCCAAGTGTACCTATATTTACATCTATAAATTCACACTACCTAAATGTTCTGCCAACGTGCATTGTATCACAAAGCGGATCAAAATAAACACAACATAGCATTATAGCAAGTTTCGTTTGTGTGGGGAGTTGGTAAGTTACGATTTTATTGCGATGCGATGATTCATTGACTTTTTGTGAGAATCTGGTTTTCAATAGTCAACATTCAACACAATGAGGTGCATTGCCATTCTCATTCCACTTTTATCATATATCCAATCAGATTCGAATAAATTAGAACCTCCTCATATCGATTATTTTCGCATAGAGAGGAAAACCCCATGTACCAATCACAGGAGATCTAGATTGGATGTAATTTAGCAATAGGTTTGCGACATTAGTGACATCTGCCAGGAAATACCAAAAACTATTTTAACCATAAGCTCTCATTAAGAAAAGTTTAAGCTTGTATAACGTCGTCCCCCGAACGACTACAACATAGCACAAACGCTTAAAAATTTCTTTAATATTTTCTCTATGTCACAAAGTTGTTTATTCCAATAACTTTAAAGTGAATTGAAATACACGTAAAAATCGCCTTCAATAATATTAAAATAATTTTTTTAACAAAAGTAGTTATAGGCAAAAATAAAAAATAAATATTATTACACAGAAGGTACTATTTTCCACACACACTAAAAGTTTCAAACATCTAAGTCAAAACAGTCGATAATGATCGAGGAAATAAACCAAGGAAGTAAATTTATTAAAAAAAACATCTAAAATATTTTTGAAAAATAATTGAACAGTGTCAATGGAATTCAAATGGTCGTTTTATTATCTATTAACAAAATTTACACGTTTGGATCCATGTTTAAGGCATGAATAGTCTTAAACTATTTTGATATTCTGTCAGTGATTATTATTTCTGTTTGGCGATGGTCTCTTGAAAGTTTTTAGTAAATGTAAGTTTAATTGGTAATCAAACCATTTTCTGGAGAAATATTGAACTTTTCTGTGATCCCCGGAGTGACGGGAAAGTCTTTGCTTATCTTGGATTTATATTGAATGAATGTATAGGTAAGGTTTTGTAGCAATCTTGCCAGTCTCTGAAAAAAATGAACTCTTCTGTGCTCCTGTAAGTATTTTTATTTATGGATTATTTGCGGAATTTCGGTTAGATAATGGTTAGGTATGCTGCACATACCAGT
Organism: Leuctra nigra; assembly: GCA_934045905.1. Lineage (NCBI taxonomy): Eukaryota > Metazoa > Arthropoda > Insecta > Plecoptera > Leuctridae > Leuctra > Leuctra nigra. Next base: position 61,585,281 of record OW203761.1, on the reverse strand, counting down.
GCTCGCTTATCAACGCGTTACTCCGAGCGTTTTCCTAATTATTATATTTTCTTTAGATTTACTCGAGCCTGTAGAGTGTACTGATGTTCACTATCGAAATCAAGTTTTATAATTTCGGTCGTACTATTAACACCAAGCAAAATCTTAGTTAAATCAATATCACTTGACATGATGATTTATAACGGCATACACACACCTTTGACAACCAGATATACCCTATGAGCTGATCGAGACACGGAAGAACGAAGGCAGCCGAAAGCAGCCGAGAACCGACGAAGTTGGTCTCGAAATCAGTTAGGCTACGGAGTTGCAAAATGCGTATTTACGTAGGCTAACTGAATTCGAGATACACAGGTCTCGAATTCGTATAGACTTCGTAGTCGCATTTTGCAACTCCGTAGCCTAACTGATTTCGAGACTTGCACATGTCTTCAATTCGCACGCTTGATATTATTTTTGGGAAACTTCAAATTTAAATGTCGAATTCACGCGTATTACTAATTATTTTCTTTCTCTATCAACTAATAGCAACATATTGTTCATTAATATGCTATTATATCTATGTAAGCAAATTAGCAATATTAATATTATTAAAATACCTAGAGAAAAATATCGTTCTACGCTAGTCACCAAGAGCAAAAAGGGATATAATATTGACACGAATGATATTTTTAAAAGATATAAAATAATATTGAAATAATTTTGCAGTAGGGAAATTCTCAGTTAGAAGGTAGGTTAGAATATTTGAATTTCAATGTGTTTATTTTTATGTTTGGAAAATACAAGGCACCTATATATAATTAATAACTATCCGCACGTAATTTCTCATTTCTTAAACATTTTCTAATGAATGATAGGAACAGAATATGTTTGCTCCTTAAAAAAAATACGAATTGTCACTTTCACTCAACATTCAACATTAATTAACTGATTTTAAAGTTTCATTAGTAAAGTAACATACATTGAATAGATTTACTGATATAAAATCATTTACGTATCTACACGAGAATTTACTATGTAATGTAACCGGCAATGAAAATCTATAAATATTTTTCAGTTCAGAAAATAAAATTACATATTCATTATTAATGATTATATTTTGTTTAGATTTGCTCGAGCCTGTAGAGTGTACTGATGCTGTACAAAAACAAAAACTTGTAAAAAAAACTGCCAAGCACCTTCCCACTTAAAACAATTGAGATCTAAAAGAAGGGCCAAGCAACAATATATTGTTTAAACATTTTCGCACTTAAAATTCGTGAAATCATTTCGCCCAGTTACTGCCGCCAAGCACAACACTATAAAATAAACCTAACGTTGTGTCCAAATTTGAAGAATAAAATCTAAGTGCACCATCATTGTAAACTTTAAAAAAATTATAAAAATTAAAAACGACTTAAAAATAAATTTAAAATTGAAATTAAAAAAATTAAAAATAAAGCTGTGCGCATTGTGTCAAGAAGAAGGCAACATAAGAATAAGATGACGACATTAAGGAGACGACGAAAGAAAGAATATGACGATAAAGGAGCCGAAGAAAGACAGAAAGTAGGAAGAAGATAGAAGAATCTACGGTCGGTGCAAATTCAATGCGCCAAGCTTTATTTTTAATTTTTTTAATTTCGATTTTAAATTTATTTTTTAAGTCGTTTTTAATTTTTATAATTTTTTTAAAGTTTACAATGATGGTGCACTTAGATTTTATTCTTCAAATTTGGACACAACGTTAGGTTTATAGTGTTGTGCTTGGCGGCAGTAACTGGGCGAAATGATTTCACGAATTTTAAGTGCGAAAATGTTTAAACAATATATTGTTGCTTGGCCCTTCTTTTAGATCTCAATTATTTTAAGTGGGAAGGTGCTTGGCAGTTTTTTTACAAGTTTTTGTTTTTGTACAGCATGTCATATGGGGTTAAAGTTTATAGCAGCTTTCATTGATCATTAAGTGTTACCTATCATTACATTGTTAACGCCAACAACGTCACTTCTTGTCTAAAGTTTTCTGTTTTTCTTCCAATAGTTCCAAAGTTAGTATAACGAAAGGGTCAATCTCTTTTGGTTGAATTTGAGTTATCTCAACTTTTAAATTGTTAAAAGTTCACTTCTTTGAGTCATGTGAATAACGACATTTTTTAAATTCTTCCTAGTTCACTTTTATATGTCACAAAAGCGTAAAAGCTTTCAGATGCTTACAACAAATTTAAATAAAATCCGGATGGTTTTGGAATGCAAAATGCTGTGTTTCGTAAACAGAGAACCTTTCAATAGCAAAGACGAAAGCCGTCTGATTTATTGCCGCCGAGTACATACAACGCAATGTCAGATCAAATCAAGGCAACAAGGTTATCATCAGTCGGTCGGTCGAAGAGTCTACTATTTGTCAGAAGACGAGTACCTAGGTATTTGGATGGTCATATCAAAACTCTCGATCAAACCGTTTTATTTGTAGCGTTGAAAATCTAACAATTTAGTTGTTATCAACAACTTCTGTTACGATACAATTGTTTCGATTTGTTTTCAAGTGTTGTGTAAAGCAATATGTTATCTTTATTCTGCCAAAATTAAAAACTATCGATCGTTTCATTTGTACCGGCTATAAGGTAACATTTCGTCTGTAAAATGCCAACAATAACATTTTGTCAATCAAACGGTTTCGGTATTTTTCATTTTGACAATTTAAAAGTTTTGAACGCCTAATTGAGCCTTTTTCTAGTTTAGTAACTGCGAGCCCCCAAAATTCTGTTTTGACCACGAATTGTTTTATTATTGCAACTTTTAACGTGTATTGTCAAATAATTATTATAATCCATATAAGTAAAATATTAAAAGTGTACCTAAAGTAAGCGTTTAATGCATATCGGATTATCATTTTGAACACTTAACCTTGAACGCCAAAATGAAGTAAGAAAATACTCACGTAAATACTCACTCTACTATTGTGAAAAAAATTAATTTTAAAAATTAATTTTTTTCACAATAGGGCATAAAGTTTTAATTTTAAATAAAAAAAATTAATCCTCTATGTCATTTCGGATGGGCTACCGGAAGTAATAACTTTACCCCCCCCCCCCCCCCCCCCGCCTCCAGGGCTGGGGGCAACTTTTTGACCGGGACCCGTTTTCAGTTTTATCAGTAAAATTTTCTGAACAAATGAGCCAAAATTCATACTTCTATCACCAAACGCCGAAAAGTTGTGCTTTTTCGATTTAATCTGCCGCACCAATAGATTGATAGATATACCGGGTGGCCCAAAAATAACGTCCAATGTGCGAGACACCGCTGTGAATAAAATACCACAGATATAAGTCCGAAATTTGTATATGTTATAGCAAACATACCAATGTTTGATGTGTGAAAGTTTCAAAAACATTTATTTTGAAGGAAAAATTTACATTGTTCGAATTTGGTTGTCAAAAAATCGATTATACGGAGCTCAAGAGCGCGCATTCAGAAAAAGTCCAATGGCATGGACACCTTGATTTTCAACACTACTAATGATATCGTGTTGAAAATTTCAAATATTATTCACAACATATGACTGTCTATTGTGTACAAATTTCAATATATTTGAATTAGTGGAACGAAAGTTATGGTATCTTGAAGTAGAGCTTAAATGCAGAAAATATGGGAGATAATTTCACTTCTAAAATTAACATGTGAAATAAAACTTGATAAATTATCTCTGCGTGTATTCTACTTTTTAAGCGCAAACTCTAGATAACATAACTTTCGTTTCAATGATTCAAATAATTTGAAATTTTTACACAATCGATAGTAATATATTTTAAATAACATATGAAATTTTCAGGTTGCTATCGTCAGCAGTTTTGAGTTAACAGCGTCCCGGGCATTAGACATTTTCTGGACGCATGATTTTTGAGCTCCGTATAATCGATTTTTCGACAACGAAATTTGAGAACCTTTAATTTTTTTCCTATAATAGGTATGATGTTAAAACTTTTACATATAAGACCTTAGTATATTTTGTATTATTGGTGTTATTATCAGCCTTATATGTGCAGTAGTTTCGTCACAGTGATGTCTCGCCCGTTGGACGTTTTTTTGGGCCACCCTGTATATACACTAACAATGACAGAGTGCTCCTGGCTCACTCCACCAAAAAGGTGAAGCCTTTTGGCATCACTTGCAGACACCGAAAACAAACACCAACATTTTTTGACATTGTCAGATCAGCTGCTATCATTCATTTATGATGATGAATATATTTCAATATTCATTTATAGTTTGCATGCATCCATACAAATAATATGGCTCGGAGTGCAGGGACAACTTGCAGGGGACAACTAACAAAAGAGGAAATACACATTTGTCCTATCATGTAAAGCAACATCAACATGTCTCATTTTGTTACAATTTCTTATAATATTTTCCAGATTTTGGAAATATTATAACTTACCTACTTAAAACAAACAATAAAGATATATATCTGATTAAAACATAAATCTTTATTGAAGTCGAGGGGCAGAGTACTCTGTTGACAGCTGAAGGAACCTATATAAATATTTCAATAGCGGCCATTTTTATTCTAATATATCCTAAAAATGGCAATTAGGGAGAGATATCCTAAAAAAAGGCTAACAGGGAGGTCCCCAGTACATGCTAATAAGGAGGAATTCTTCCTAACTGAAGATGGCAGATTATTTAGGGAGCATTATCCTAATATTAGGACCTTCCAAGGAGCTGCTGTGTTTGCTGGGTTTATGTGGTGCCATTTTTTAAATAAGCTGCCACGGTTTACCAGTAAGCAAATTGAGTATTTTGATTTCATATTCGAATTCTTCATGGTCGAATTAGTTGGAAAGATGGTGTCGCATGACAATTTTAGATTCATGTGACATTTTTAAGTGGGCGCCATTTCTTAAAATGGCTGCCACGGGTGACCAGTAAACACATAGAATATTTTTATGTCATATTCGAGTTCTCCATGGTCGATTTAGTGGGAAAGATGGTGTCGCATGTCATGGTGCCCTCATCGCTTGGCCGTCATATCAAATATGGTCGCCACTGTTAAAAATAGCCGCCATGGTTAAGTTGGTGAGCAAATGGAGAATTCTGATGTTATATTCGAGTTCCCCATGATCGAATTAGTAGGAAAGATGTTTTTGCATGCCATATTCCCGTCGTATTTAGCACAATACATCATATATTCGCATTTTTTTAAATGGCTGCCACGGGTGACATGGGCGTTATCTGAGGTGGATCCCGGTCTTTTTATGAATGGTTGGGTATTTAGTATGTGTGGTAAAAATTTGGTGCTCTTATACCAAAATGCACAATCATTTCACATCCCGCCCGTACTATAAGCATAATTTGGTACGAAACGCAACTTTTCTTAGTAACCAAATTGGAAATGCCTTTTTTTTAAAGGAATTAGTAATTGTTGCTTCGATATAAGTTACAAGTTGTTTAAAATAGGAAAACGCTCAGTGTAACGCGTTGATGAGCGAGCACAGAACAACGATGCCATAGTAACGTAGTAACCCATAGTCCCATAGTAACGATGCACGACACGGCACAAGACGATTTTCTCTGCAATTTTTCAATCTCCATAATACTCTGAATGAATAACAGATCCATTGTGTCGTGAAGTCTTACCTACATACCTTCTCCAGAAATCTCTTGTGACATCCCATACTAAACTCGTAAATTTACAATTAATACTTGACTGATTGGGCTTACAATATGTAAAATTTAATATTAAGTTGGTCTTGATCACCATGCAAAATTTGAACTTAATGTGAACATTTTTATTGTCGACCAATCAGAAGACATTATTTAAACTTAAACCAATTAGAGGATTTGGCCTTCGTACTGCAACCGATTTTATGCGCTAGCTCAAAAATGCTTTCATTTTACTGTACATTGTGGATAGCTTGGCTGCTCTACAGGCCTTGCCTTGGAGCAGAAGCTTAAAGAAGACAGGGATGACAATTTAGTATACATTTTTCAAGATTTTGGAATAAAATGACCTTAAAATAACAAAACTTTTGAAAATAACGTCAGATTAGACTAAAAAGTGGCAAAAATATCTAAAATGTAAGTACCAATGACCACGCGAAGTTTCAAGTTGATCGGTCAATCTGTTCTAGTTTAAATGTCAAAAATCACATGGAAAATGGTTTTAAATTTGAACCAATAGGAGGATTTGGCTGAAACTTTTTATGATTGGGTACAATGTTGGTTGCAATGTTTTTGCTAAATTTCAAATTGATCAAAGCAACCAATCGAAAGATAATTTTTTTAAATTTGAACCAATCACGGGAGCCCGTTCAAAATCGATCCCAGGGATCGCATAGAGTACGTTAGTATGTGTACAAAATTTCAGATCGATTGCTTGAGCGGTTAGACCTGGGCTGTGACCCAAAAAAAAAAAAAAAACAAACACACAGAGAAAGTGCCATAAGAGTACCGTGGTGACGCTCGCTACGCTCGCTCAATAATCTAAAACAAATGCAATATCCCCATAAAAAAAACTCCGTGTAAAAATACCAGCCAAGTCTCTTCAACTATAAAAAATAGAAGAAATCTAAAAAATCAGCACTGAAAAGTAGTTATATCAAAAAATGGGCCAAGTCAAAACTTAATTTTAAAAACCAAAAAATACTTGGCGCATCGTTTTTAAGAGCATTATAGGTATATTATATATATTTAAGTACATTTGATTTTTGGCATATACTTCTATACTATTTATATACATCGATGCGCCAAGTATATTTTGATCCCCATAAAAAACACTCCGTGTAAAAATACCAGCCAAGTCTCAACTAAAAATAAAATGAAGATATCTAAAAATTCAGAACTGAAAAGGAGTGATATCAAAAAATGGCCAAGTCAAAATTTTTCAAAAAATACTTGACGCATCGTTCTATAAATAGTATAGAAGTAGGCCAGAAATCAATCATCTATACATGAAATATATCTCTAATCTCCTAAGAAACGATGCGCCAAGTATTTTTTGAAAAATTTTGACTTGGCCATTTTTTGATATCACCCCTTTTCAGTGCTGAATTTTTAGATATCTTCTATTTTTTTTTAGTTGAAGAGACTTGGCTGGTATTTTTACACGGAGTGTTTTTTATGGGGATATCACTCCTTTTTTCAGTTTATTCATACAACTTGTAACATATACTTTGTCACCAATGACTATACCTTTAAAAAAATACGCCTTTGTGGTTTGGTTGCTAAGAAGAATTGTGTTTGGTGCTAAATGTACGCTTAAAATTATATTCCATGATGAATTGCGAAAGCATCGTTCCAATCGGTCCAGCCGTTCTCGAGTTATCGCATCACTTCCGGTTTTCAAAATGGCGGCTGACATCACTGCCACCTAAAATTTGTATCTATAAACGTTATGTAACATTATAAGCCTTCTGAATATGTAGTTATTGTTATAAGAGATGATTTTAGTCAGATTTGGCATTTGTTTGGCATCATTTCCGGTTTTCGTAATAGTGCATTTTTATTTTGACTATTGATATTTCGTATAGATGACCGTCTGAATCGATTGGCGCAAATTTTGTTCCGATCGGTTGAGCCGTTTCTGAGTTATGACGTCACTTCCGGTTTCAAAATGGCTGCACAAAACCAATTATAGCAAAAGGCACCTCAGACGCCAAAAGTGCACATGTGGTAAAAATTTCAGATTGATCAGTTAACCCGTTTAAGCTGTGGCCCTGTCCATAGGGTTTCCTGATATCATCATCATCTTCATCATCAGAATCAGAATTAGAAAGTGGTGTAAATTCACGTTTTTCACGGCCCTCTAGCTCGCAAATTACATAACCTGTCGTTCCCAAATTTGGTATAGGGGGTGGGGTGGGCCATAGCTCGAATTTAAGATATTTCGCAACAATGTGAGATTTTCGAATTTTAAGATAAAGTAGGCTGAAAATGCTATGTTGTTAATTACAGGAAAAGTGTTTGGTCTGCTCCTTAGTTTATTAGGCAGTAACGGTATGTTGAGTGACTGTGAGGGTATAGTACGACTTGGCTGGCTGGAGCGACCGCTCCACTAGATTTTGAAAATTAAGTTTTGACTAGGCCCATTTTTTGATATCACAACTTTTCAGTGCTGATTTTTTAGATTTCTTCTATTTTTATAGTTAAAGAGACTTGGCTGCTATTTTTACACGGTGTGTTTTTATGAGGTTTAAATTACCATGCAAAATATGAGTTTGATTAGATTTATCGAAGACCTCTTTTATTTTTCAACCTAATAGGAGACAAATATAATAATCCATCCCTGGTTCCAATTAAGAGGGTCAGGGGGTGGGTATTCCCACCAACACAAGGGCCTCAGGACTCCTGGACACCGGCTGGCCACGCCTGACGTTTCCTCCTCTTCTTCTTCCACTTCTATTATTATTCCACAAATTCCTTCCACCGTATTCTGTCCTCCCACTGTCTCTCAGCCTCCAACTCACTCCACCTTCCTCCTCCCTCCAGCACATACTCATTGATCAGTCCAATCCACCTGTCTCTCAGCCTCCAACTCACTGCACCTTCCTCCTCCCTACAGCACATCCTCATTGATCAGTCCAATCCACCTGTCTCTCAGCCTCCAACTCACTCCACCTTCCTCCTCCCTCCAGCTTATCCTCATTGATCAGTCCAATCCACCTGTCTCTCAGCCTCCAACTCACTGCACCTTCCTCCTCCCTCCAGCACATCCTCATTGATCAGTCCAATCCACCTGTCTCTCAGCCTCCAACTCACTCCACCTTCCACCTCCCTCCAGCACATCCTCATTGATCAGTCCAATCCGCCTGTCTCTCAGCCTCCAACTCACTCCACCTTCCTCCTCCCTCCAGCACATCCTCATTGATCAGTCCAATCCGCCTGTCTCTCAGCCTCCAACTCACTCCACCTTCCTCCTCCCTCCAGCACATCCTCATTGATCAGTCCAATCCACCTGTCTCTCAGCCTCCAACTCACTCCACCTTCCTCCTCCCTCCAGCACATCCTCATTGATCAGTCCAATCCAGCTGTCTCTCAGCCTCCAACTCACTCCACCTTCCTCCTCCCTCCAGCACATCCTCATTGATCAGTCCAATCCGCCTGTCTCTCAGCCTCCAACTCACTCCACCTTCCTCCTCCCTCCAGCACATCCTCATTGATCAGTCCAATCCACCTGTCTCTCAGCCTCCAACTCACTCCACCTTCCTCCTCCCTCCAGCACATCCTCATTGATCAGTCCAATCCAGCTGTCTCTCAGCCTCCAACTCACTCCACCTTCCTCCTCCCTCCAGCACATCCTCATTGATCAGTCCAATCCGCCTGTCTCTCAGCCTCCAACTCACTCCACCTTCCTCCTCCCTCCAGCACATCCTCATTGATCAGTCCAATCCGCCTGTCTCTCAGCCTCCAACTCACTGCACCTTCCTCCTCCCTCCAGCACATCCTCATTGATCAGTCCAATCCACCTGTCTCTCAGCCTCCAACTCACTCCACCTTCCTCCTCCCTCCAGCACATCCTCATTGATCAGTCCAATCCGCCTGTCTCTCAGCCTCCAACTCACTCCACCTTCCTCCTCCCTCCAGCACATCCTCATTGATCAGTCCAATCCGCCTGTCTCTCAGCCTCCAACTCACTGCACCTTCCTCCTCCCTCCAGCACATCCTCATTGATCAGTCCAATCCACCTGTCTCTCAGCCTCCAACTCACTCCACCTTCCTCCTCCCTCCAGCACATCCTCATTGATCAGTCCAATCCGCCTGTCTCTCAGCCTCCAACTCACTGCACCTTCCTCCTCCCTCCAGCACATCCTCATTGATCAGTCCAATCCACCTGTCTCTCAGCCTCCAACTCACTGCACCTTCCTCCTCCCTCCAGCACATCCTCATTGATCAGTCCAATCCACCTGTCTCTCAGCCTCCAACTCACTTTACCTTCCTCCTCCCTCCAGCACATCCTCATTGATCAGTCCAATCCACCTGTCTCTCAGCCTCCAACTCACTGCACCTTCCTCCTCCCTCCAGCACATCCTCATTGATCAGTCCAATCCACCTGTCTCTCAGCCTCCAACTCACTGCACCTTCCTCCTCCCTCCAGCACATCCTCATTGATCAGTCCAATCCACCTGTCTCTCAGCCTCCAACTCACTCCACCTTCCTCCTCCCTCCAGCACATCCTCATTGATCAGTCCAATCCACCTGTCTCTCAGCCTCCAACTCACTCCACCTTCCTCCTCCCTCCAGCACATCCTCATTGATCAGTCCAATCCACCTGTCTCTCAGCCTCCAACTCACTCCACCTTCCTCCTCCCTCCAGCACATCCTCATTGATCAGTCCAATCCACCTGTCTCTCAGCCTCCAACTCACTGCACCTTCCTCCTCCCTCCAGCACATCCTCATTGATCAGTCCAATCCGCCTGTCTCTCAGCCTCCAACTCACTTTACCTTCCTCCTCCCTCCAGCACATCCTCATTGATCGATCCAATCCACCTGTCTCTCAGCCTCCAACTCACTGCACCTTCCTCCTCCCTCCAGCACATCCTCATTGATCAGTCCAATCCACCTGTCTCTCAGCCTCCAACTCACTGCACCTTCCTCCTCCCTCCAGCACATCCTCATTGATCAGTCCAATCCACCTGTCTCTCAGCCTCCAACTCACTCCACCTTCCTCCTCCCTCCAGCACATCCTCCTTGATCAGTCCAATCCACCTGTCTCTCGGTCGCCCCACTCTCCGTGTTCCCACTGTAGCCGCTTCAAACACCCGCCGTGGTACTCCATCGGCTCCATCCTCTTCATTCTCTTCATTCATTGAGATTGAACCCCAATCTTTCAACCACCAGCTCTATTCTATTTAGGAGATATGTATTTAAATTTTAACCAATAAACTGATTTCCATAAAATAAGGGGTCTGCTACGCCCAGAAATGGTCCGTTCATATGTGCAAAATTTCAGCTCGATCGAAAAAAAACTGTAAAACTGTAGCCAACTACCAACCATGAAGCACACAAGTGACATTTTTGAAAATATGGAATTTTTGGTATCGTTGTATAACGTTTGCCCCTTCTTAACGGTGGAATGGGGTGGGTGGGGGAACGCTGGCGGACGGGGATGGGCGCCACGTGCTTCTGGGGTACGAGGAAGCACGAAGCTCGTAAAACAAACACCTTGAACACAATCACACTTGAACAACACTTTTAATAACTCTTAATCCCACAGCACAAGTCGTCGTAAGACAGTCCGACAAATAATAATCATCAACACTCTTTCTCTGTACAAAAATCAGTTGCCTGCGTCGGCTTCTAGAAACGTCTCTCTCTCTGACAACACACAACACAACCAGTTCCGTCGCTCGCCGGTCAACCACTCCCGAGCCCCTGCTCGAGCGCGTGAGGGGTTGTATGACCGGTTGACCTCGGGCGGCCGCCCTCCCTCAGTTTACATGTTACAAACTCCACCTTTTCCTCTTTTAAGAATTTATTTTATAAATTATCTTCTGCTTCGGGCGTCGCATCCGGCTTGAGATCTTGTACGTGCCACCTGGTTGGAAGTACTCGCCCATCTTCCTCCCGCAGCTCGTAGACTAGGTTGGACACCCGCTTGTGGATGAAGCACCGCGTATACTTCGGTGCTAACTTCGCCGTGAAGTAGCGCGCGGCATCTGATTGGGGAAAAGTCTTTCTCCAAACAACATCTCCTGGTTGAAATTGCAGTGGACGGCGACGGAGGTTGTAGATCCGGCTGTTCTTCTCGTGGGCTCTTTGGAGTCTATCAGTAACCTCGGCGTAGAGTGCGGGAAGTTCCTTTAATAGCTTGGCCCGAGGTTCACGTGGACCCATCCTCGGAGCGTAACCATCTTCTTCCAACTTGCGGTACGACGTCCCGGACAAGAAGAGTTCTCGGCCAAAGTTGAGAAAAGCGGGTGTGAAACCCGTCGCTTCGTGTGTCGCCGTACAGATGGCGTGCCTCAACTGTGGTAAATTCTTGTCCCAACTCCGATGGTTATCCTTCACGTACGACGCTATCATCGTCTTCAGGACGCGATTGATTCTCTCTGTCGGGTTCGCTTGCGGGTGGTAATTTGGGTTGTAAAGGATTTTCCCCCCATAGCCGGTAACTTTATCCACAAACTGTTTACTGGTGTACTGAGTTCCGTTGTCGCAGATCACATATTGGGGAGCTCCATACACGAGAAACACTTCATGCTCCATGATTTGGGCTATCTTCTCTGCAGTTGCAGTTCGTAACGGGAAGAGTAAGGTATATTTGGTGAAACAGTCGGCAATCACTAACAGGAACCGGTTTTGTTTAGAGGAAACCGGGAAAGGGCCCATCAAATCTGTGGAGATCATTTGCCAAGGATTGGTGACTTCCCGTTGGCTTCCCATCAACCCCGCTGGTAGTTGTTGCACAGGCTTGAGGGATTGGCAGACCTTGCACTTCTGGACATAACGACTGATGTCGGCGGCCATGCCTGGCCAGTAGTACGTTTCGGATATCCTCTTGATAGTCTTAAAGGTTCCCAGATGCCCGGCTGTCGGCTGATCATGGTATTCTACTAGAAGACTTTTCCGCAGTGATCTCGGAACTACCATCCTCCAGCCTTCGTCTTCTGGAGTTAGTAGGAACTGTTTTTTTCTTCGTAGTAAACGCTTCCACAACTTATCATCTTCAGCCTTCCAGTTCGGATAATTTTGAGGATAATCCATTACTTTCTTGAGTTGGGCCGTATACCAGTCATCATGGTCGTCCTTGGTGATTTCAATAGACTCCAGAAGTCCCACGGATCTCGACAAGGCATCCGGTACAGCATGGTTCCTCCCGGGTCTATGCAGAATTTCGAACGAGTACTGTTGCAGCCTTATCGCCCAACGAGCGAGCCGTCCTCTCGGGTCTTTGAGGTTATGTAGCCAGATTAAGGAATGATGGTCCGTGATGACTGTGAATGGAGAGCCTTCCACATACGGTCTAAATTTCTCCACTGCCCAGACCACCGCTAAGCACTCCAATTCCGTGGTGGTATAGACCCGTTCACTCTTTGTCAATGACCGGCTGGCATACGCAATGACCTTTTCTCCATCTTCAAACTCTTGTGAGATAACTGCTCCCAGACCCACTTCTGAAGCGTCAGTTTGTATCAGAAATGGCCGGTTGAAGTCGGGACAGGTGAGGAGGGGAGCTTCTACTAAATGGCTCTTGATTTGTCGAAAAGCCAGATCATGCTTTTCCTCCCACTTCCAGGGCGGATTTCTTTGGCCCTTTCGCACCCCTTTAGTCAACTCATTCAGTGGTACCATTTTCGTGGCGAAATCTGGTACGAAACGTCGGTACCAACTTGCCAGTCCAATGAAACGTCTAACTTCAGTAACATTCTTGGGCGTCGGGTAGTTAATCATCGCCGTAACCTTTTCAGTGTTCACGCGTAAACCCCCCTCATCAACCATGTACCCAAGGTACTTCAACTCTGAACGGCCAAATTGACATTTGTCCTTATTTAATGTCAGGCCCGCCGCCTTCAACTTCTGCAACACCTTCTGTAGAACCTCGAAGTGTGCTTCAAAAGTAGGAGTAACAATTATCACGTCATCTAGATACACAAATACGTGGGGATCTAGTTCTGGGCCTAATACTCGGTCTATTAAACGTTGCCACGTTGCTGGAGAATTATGCAACCCGAAGGGCATCCGCCGGAATTGGAAAAGACCCCGGCCCGCCACTGCAAATGCCGTCTTTTCCTTGCTCTCTTCTTCCAGGGGCACTTGCCAATACGCCGTTTTCAGGTCTAGGGAGGACATGTACGTTGCATTCCTTAACCGGTCCAAGATAGCTGACACGTACGGCAAAGGATATGCGTCACGTTTGGTCACTGCATTCACTCTTCTGAAGTCTATGCATACCCTAAAGGCCTTGGAATCTGGTTTCTCTACTAGCATAATAGGTGAACTCCATGCACTGGTTGAAGGTTCGACTACTCCGTCCCTTAACATTTCGTCGAGTTCCTTATTAATCTGCTTCTGTATGACCGGTGAATAAGGGTAGTACCGTTGTTTGATGGGAGCCGCATCTCCTGTATCGATCTTATGATGCACTAAACCTGTTACCCCTAGCTTATCCTGTGGGAGAGCCATCAAATCTGTCACCATCTTCTCCAACTGAATTCTTTCCTTGGGTGAGAGTCTGTCCTTGATTTGAGTACACTCGGCTACCCGGGGTATTTCTCCACTATCACTAAAGGTCCAGGTACCCTGCGCTACATCGGGGACAAACCTCATTGTCTTCCAAAAGTCGATCCCTAAGTATAAGGCACGCTCCAGTAATGGGACTACCAAAATTGGTAAAACTTTTACTCTCCCATCTAATTCAATCGGCAGATCAGCCTCTCCTAACACTTGACAAGAACGTCCATCAGCAACGCGCACCATACCTGCTTCCATTTTCCGAAGAGGAGGATGAAGTGCTTTGATCTTCTCCCAGCCGCCCCGACCAAGAATCGTTCTTGATGCTCCGGAATCCAGAAGACCCTGCATTGCTATCCCCAACACGTGTACCTTCAGGCTAGGCCGACTATCATTCCCTGCCGATGCCAGGATATGGTCCAGCTTGGCTCGAAGACTATGATTGGCTACCACGTCTAACCAGTCACACCACTCTTCGTTAGGAGGCGAACATATCAGCTTTGCAGGAGGAGTCCGCCCTACACTCGTCCCGCTGCTGCTTTTCCCGCACGTTCACGGCAAGGGATACAATTTGGCTTCAAAACGTTTGCTGCACCACAACCATAACAGAACACTGACCTTTTTGCCAAACAATCGCGATAGGTGTGGTCGGTACCTTGACAGTTCCAACATGGCCCTCTGCTGCCTCTCGAGGTCGCTGTGGAGACGTCCGCTAGATTCTCTTCCTGCACCGCACCGACGTTCGGGCCTGGACGATCTGGCAGTCTTCGGCGTCCATGGTAGGCCAGGTCAGGTTCGATAGAATCCTTCTGCTGCACGGGATGCTGAAATTTGCGTACCCGTTGCCGGCTGTACTCCAGCTTCCGTCCCAGGCTAAGAAGGTCGGCCACGGACTCGATCTGCTGCAAACTTAACCTGTCCACATAAAACGGGTCTAAGTTTTTCCGAATTATACTTAGCTGGACGGATTCGGCCAAAGGTGTCTGCAGCCGCGCCATGTAGTTCCTCATGAAGGCGACGTAGATTCCAATGGTTTCCTCCGGTCCTTGAGTTCGCTTCTTAATTTCGTCGAGTAACTCCTCGTCATAGTCGGGTGATAGGAACTCTTCTCGTAGTTTTTGCGTGAGGTCTTCCCAGGAGCCGAGCTGCCGCCTAATGGATCGGTACCATACTAATGCTGAGCCGTCGAATAAATCCATTGCTTCCACTAGTAAGTCTTCCTTCGATCGTAGTCTGGACTCACATAATTCTTCTATGCGTTCCAGGAAGGCGCTTACACTCAACCCACGGCCGTCCCCCGTAAAGGTAACTCCCCAGTCTCTGGCTGGAACATACTTTTTCCTGGCACTGGTCTCGCCGGTTGCTAACTTAGCCAAGGCATCTGACAAAGTTTTATTGGCCGCCAATATAGCTAACGGGTCTGAAAGCAGTTTTTCCTTAAGCTTGTCCCCGCACTTGGCTGCTTCCTGTATCAGCTCCGTTCGTCTTGTACACACGTCCGCGATGAGTGCACTCACCCTTCCGAGCCGGCGCAAGATGTGTCCCAAACGTGTTTCTATTCGTTTGTACTCCGAATCCGCCTTGGACGAACCGCTGTAGTTGGTAATCGCTGTATTCAGGTCCGCTATTTTCATCTTGCACGTTTCAAGCTCCTCTTCCGGATCCAGAGTGGTTTCTTGCGGGCAGGTGCTCTTCCCCTCCTTCTCGGTCTTGAGGGCCTGGGCGAGGACGGTTTTCATTTCGGCAACGGTGGTCAGTCCCTCGCCTAGTCCGCGTATCTTCAACTCATACTCGATCTCGTCACGCGTCAGTCGTGTGTAATCCATTTTCAAAATTTCGGCCCCACGTCGGGCGCCAGTTATAACGTTTGCCCCTTCTTAACGGTGGAATGGGGTGGGTGGGGGAACGCTGGCGGACGGGGATGGGCGCCACGTGCTTCTGGGGTACGAGGAAGCACGAAGCTCGTAAAACAAACACCTTGAACACAATCACACTTGAACAACACTTTTAATAACTCTTAATCCCACAGCACAAGTCGTCGTAAGACAGTCCGACAAATAATAATCATCAACACTCTTTCTCTGTACAAAAATCAGTTGCCTGCGTCGGCTTCTAGAAACGTCTCTCTCTCTGACAACACACAACACAACCAGTTCCGTCGCTCGCCGGTCAACCACTCCCGAGCCCCTGCTCGAGCGCGTGAGGGGTTGTATGACCGGTTGACCTCGGGCGGCCGCCCTCCCTCAGTTTACATGTTACAGTTGGAATCAGCATGTTATTTCATATCTATCTTGCTCGCTAAAAAGGCCCAAGTCACCAAGTTCAATGGGTCAAAACATGTGTTAAATGTATCTGAAAATGCCGTCTGTACACAGGTAAAAGCACCCAAGTGACTAATACCATGCCATTTGAGCGAGCGAAGCGAACGACTCCTTTTGGCTCTTTTGGCACGGACCTTAGTTTTTTATATTTTTTCTGTTATTGACGCTATCTAGTGGAGCGGTCGCTCCACGCCAGCCAAGTCTTACGGCGCGCACACTCTCATATAAAGGCTGGAGCAAACCCACTTTTACTGTAAGCATCAAAGTGGCATTTTCGGCCTACTGGATCTTAAAATTGGGAAATCTCACATTGTTGCGATATATCTTAATTTCGAGCTATGACCCACCCCAGGGCCGGACTGGCCCCTGGCGGCTAGGCGGCGATCGCCGCCGAGGCCCCTGGCTATTGAGGCCCCTAGATTGTGTATAACATACATTTTTATAATCAAAAAATTCATTTTAAGATACCAGAAGTAAAAGAGCGCCCTGCGTGGCAGATTGGGGGCCTCTTCTATGTAAGTAAACCCATCTTCCATTAACTTTATGGTGAACATTTTGCAGCAAAATTAACATACAATCCCAAAAACGATTTAAAAATTACAAAAGTTCAAAAAGTGCTCTTCTGGGCAGGCTGGGGGCCTTTTCTATTTAAATTATTCTTCCAATAACAGCATGTTGAGCATTTTGAAGCCATTTAGGTAGGTACACGATTTTGCAATCCCTAAATCAATTGAAAATTAACAAAAATCTAAAAAAACGCCCTGCTCGCCAGTCTGGGGGCCTCTTAGTATGAACTAAAAATTATAAAAGTTCAAAAGCGCCCTGCGGGGCTGGCGGGGGCCTATTTGGGCATTTTGAAGTCAAATACACGAATACAATCCCAAAATCGTTTGGAAATAAACAAATATCCAAAAAGCGCCCTGCGGGGCAGGTTTGTCGCATCTTCCGTTAACTAATTATGTTTGACATTTGGAGCCAAATACACATTTTTAGATCCCAAATCGCTTTAATAAATAAAAATTGTCAAAAATCGCCCTGCGGGGCAGGCTGGGTCACTTCTTTAATTTCAATTCGTTGTTAGCTTCTTCGCTCAAATTTAATACACTTTTTTTATAATCGCAAAATTGTTTTAAAAGTGTCTGAAATTTAAAATAATCCCTGCGGGGCTGAATTTGGGTACATTCAACTTCACTTTCTGTTAGCCTCATTATGAAAAAATTCAAGTTTTCATATCCCAAAATCAATTTAAGAATAACAGAAAATCAAAAAGCGCCCTGCGGGGCTAAATTAGCAGGCCTTTCTGTAATGTTTTTCTTGTGAAATAATGAACTTTTAAAATCACCAAATTGTTTTTACATTCCATGTTAAAGTTATAATAATCCAAAAATCGCCCTGCGGGGCAGGCTGGTGGGCTGCTTTCTCCCAAAAACTTTTAAATAGTAACAATAGCCGCCGAGGCCCCTGACGAGCCAGTCCGGCACTGACCCACCCTACAACATATACCAAATTTGGGAACAATAGGTTACGCCCTTTGCACGCTAGAGGGCCGTGAAAACAGTGTTTTAGGGCGGTTTTCATAATTATAATAATAATAATCTCAGTAGTAGTAGTAGTAGTAGTAGTAGTAGTCTCCTGGAATTCAAATCCGGTAAACAGGCCACAGCCTAAACGGCTGAACCGTTTGATCTCACATTTTTACCACGTATGCACTTTTGGCGTCTGATTTAACCTTTACCCCATGCATTTTTTGTGCCGCCATTTTTAAACCGGAAGTGACGTCATATCTCAACAACGGCTGGACCGATTGGAACGACAATAGCGCCAAACGATTCGGACGGTCATCTATATGAATTATCAATAGCAACAGACTAAAATGTATGTTAACGAAACCGGAAATGACGTCATGAAATTTAATTCATCGATTGTCATTTCGGCAACAAATTTGATCCAATTATTTTGATATTTATGTAACGTATGTTCTTTTGATATCTCATTTGACTTGATATAAAACTAACCGGAAGCCGCCATTTTGAAACCAAAAATGACATCATATCTTAATAACGTCTTGATAGATTTGAACGAAACCAGCACTAAACAATTTAGACGGTCAACTTTATGTATTATCATCAATAATATTTGCAGTTTCTCATACTGAAACCGAAAATGACGTCACACATTTTAAAAATCGCACAAATTTACATTTTGATGCAATAAATATTCTATTTGAGACTGCTTATAATAAAATGTAATCATGTTTAAATTATAATTCAAGAAATCAGTGATTTCAGCAGCCATTTTGAAACCGGAAGAAACGTAATATCTCGAAAACTGGTTGACATATCGGTATGAAACCAGTGCCAAACGATTCGGAAGGCCATCTCTATGGAATAGGAACAGTCAATCTAGAATTTTCCAATTTATGAGGCCGGAAATGACGTCATTTAAATTTATAAATCATTATAATCCCCTCCTATACAATAAATACATATTCAGAAAGCTAAAAATGATACACATCATTTATAGTTATAAATTCTATGTGGCAGTGCAGAAAAATCAGCGGCCATTTTAAAAACCGAAGTGTTGCTATATCTCGGTACTGGGTTGACCGATTGGAATGAAACCTTTGTTTTTTTCATGAGAATAACCAAATTGTAAAGGGTGATTTTTTTTTAAGGATTTAGTACCTAATTGTTCATTTGATATGTGTCACACGTAAGTTGTAAGAATAAACTAAAAAAAGTAGTGATATCCCCATAAAAAACACTCCGTGTAAAAATACCAGCCAAGTCTCTTTAACTTAAAAAAAAATAATGAAATCTAAAAATTCTGCACTGAAAAGTAGTGATATCAAAAAATTAGCCAAGTCAAAACTTTATTTGAAAATCAAAAAATACTTGGCGCATCGTTTTTTTTAGGGCATTATAGGTATACTATGTATATGTATATTTCATGTATAATTTATAATTGGCCTATACTTCCAAGCTATTTATGTACACGATGCGCCAAGTATTTTTTGATTTTCAAATAAAGTTTTGACTTGGCTAATTTTTTGATATCACTACTTTTCAGTGCAGAATTTTTAGATTTCATTATTTTTTTTTAAGTTAAAGAGACTTGGCTGGTATTTTTACACGGAGTGTTTTTTATGGGGTATAGGTTACAGTTCATTACTACATGTTATGCCACAAGACAAACTATACCTAATATTTCACACACAACAAAATAGATCCTCAAATGAAACAGCGCAATTGAAAAGATTCTTATAATGTGTTTACTTTTTAGAACCGACCCCGAAGACTTCTCGCGAGGCAACGAAGAACAGCAAACAACACTGGAGATATTCTCGCAAGATATTAATAGAGGGCATCACCATAATCACCATAATCATCACCATCAACATAATCATCATGAAGAAGAAGAGGAAGAAGAAGAAGAAGATGATCACAATCATAAACACAAGAACAAGTGTCGTACAACTGTCATCAAAATCAGACCAACTGTAACGACAACAAAAACGACTAGGTACATCAACTGTACCTACTACTATTCGCACAACAATAACTGTACCACCTATAACAAAAACTATAACTGTACCAACTACTATTCGCACAACAATAACTGTACCACCTATAACAAAAACTATAACTGTACGAACTACTATTCCCACAACTAAAACTGTAACACCTATAACCAAAACTATAACTGTACGAACTACTATTCCCACAATTAAAACTGTTACAACTACTCTTTCCACAACTATACAAACTACTGTTCCCACTACAATACCAACTACTGTTCCAACAACTATACCAACTTCTGTTCCAACAACTATAAGAACTACTGTCCCAACAACTATAAGAACTACTGTCCCAACCACTATACCAACTACTGTTCCCACAACAATACCAACTACTGTCCCAACAACTATACCAACTACTGTTCCCACAACTATAACAACTACTGTACCCACAACAATACCAACTACTGTTCCAACAACTATACAAACTACTGTTCCCACAACAATACCAACTACTGTCCCAACAACTATACCAACTACAGTCCCAACAACTATACCAACTACAGTTCCCACAACTAAACCAACTACTGTTCCCACAACAATACCAACTACTGTCCCAACAACTATACCAACTACTGCCCCCACAACTATACCAACTACTGTTCCCACAACTATACCAACTACTGTTCCCACAACTATACCAACTACTGTTCCAACAACAATACCAACTACTGTTCCCACAACTATACCAACTACTGTTCCCACAACTATTACAGTAACAAATACTGTTCCCACAACTATTACAGTAACAAATACTGTTCCCACAACTATTACTATACCAACTACTGTTCCCACAACTATACCAACTACTGTTCCCACAACTATTACAGAACCAACTACTGTTCCCACAACTATACCAACTACTGTATCCACAACTATACCAACTACTGTACCCACAACTATACCAACTACTGTATCCACAACTATTACAGAACCAACTACAGTTCCCACAACTATACCAACTACTGTACCCACAACTATACCAAGTACTGTTCGCATAACTATACCAACTACTGTTCCCACAACTATACCAACTACTGTCCCAACTACATTACCAACTACTGTTCCCACAACTATAACGGAACCAACTACTGTTCCCACAACTATACCAACTACTGTTCCCATAACTATTACTGAACCAACTACTGTTCCCACAACTATACTAACTACTGTTCCCATAACTATTACAGAACCAACTACTGTTCCCACAACTATACCAACTACTGTTCCCATAACTATTACCGAACCAACTACTGTTCCCACAACTATACCAACTACTGTACCCACAACAATTACAGAACCAACTACTGTTCCCACAACTATACCAACTACTGTTTCCATAACTATTACAGAACCAACTACTGTTCCCACAACTATACCAACTACTGTACCCACAACTATTACCGAACCAACTACTGTTCCCACAACTATACCAACTACTGTTCCCACAACTATTACAGATCCAACTACTGTTCCCACAACTATACCAACTACTGTACCCACAACTATTACCGAACCAACTACTGTTCCCACAACTATACCAACTACTGTTCCCACAACTATACCAACTACTGTACCCACAACTATTACCGAACCAACTACTGTTCCCACAACTATACCAACTACTGTTCCCATAACTATTACCGAACCAACTACTGTTCCCTTAACTATACCAACTACTGTTCCCGCAACTATTACAGAACCAACTACTGTTCCCACAACTATACCAACTACTGTTCCCACAACTATTACAGAACCAACTACTGTTCCCACAACTATACCAACTACTGTCCCAACTACTTTACCAACTACTGTTCCAACAACTATAACGGAACCAACTACTGTACCCACAACTATTACCGAACCAACTACTGTTCCCACAACTATACCAACTACTGTTCCCATAACTATTACCGAACCAACTACTGTTCCCTTAACTATACCAACTACTGTTCCCGCAACTATTACAGAACCAACTACTGTTCCCACAACTATACCAACTACTGTTCCCACAACTATTACAGAACCAACTACTGTTCCCACAACTATACCAACTACTGTCCCAACTACTTTACCAACTACTGTTCCAACAACTATAACGGAACCAACTACTGTTCCCACAACTATACCAACTCCTGTTCCCACAACTATTACAGAACCAACTACTGTTCCCACAACTATAACAGAACTAACTACTGTTCACACAACTATACCAACAACTGTTCCCACAACTATTACCGAACCAACTACTGTTCCCACAACTATACCAACTACTGTTCCCACAACTATAATGGAACCAACTACTGTTCCCACAACTATACCAACTACTGTTCCCACAACTATTACAGAACCAACTACTGTTCCCACAACTATAACAGAACCAACTACTGTTCACACAACTATACCAACAACTGTTCCCACAACTATTACCGAACCAACTACTGTTCCCACAACTTTACCAACTACTGTTCCCACAACTATAACGGAACCAACTACTGTTCCCACAACTATACCAACTACTGTTCCCACAACTATTACAGAACCAACTACTGTTCCCACAACTATAACAGAACCAACTACTGTTCACACAACTATACCAACAACTGTTCCCACAACTATTACCGAACCAACTACTGTTCCCACAACTATACCAACTACTGTTCCCACAACTATTACAGAACCAACTACTGTTCCCACAACTATTACAGACCCAACTACTGTTCCCACAACTATACCAACTACTGTACCCACAACTATTACCGAACCAACTACTGTTCCCACAACTATACCAACTACTGTTCCCATAACTATTACAGAACCAACTACTGTTCCCACAACTATACCAACTACTGTACCCACAACTATTACCGAACCAACTACTGTTCCCACAACTATACCAACTACTGTTCCCACAACTATACCGACTACTGTACCCACAACTATTACCGAACCAACTACTGTTCCCACAACTATACCAACTACTGTTCCCACAACTATTACAGAACCAACTACTTTTCCCACAACTATAACAGAACCAACTACTGTTCCCACAACTATACCAACTACTGTACCCACAACTATTACCGAACCAACTACTGTTCCCACAACTATACCAACTACTGTACCCACAACTATTACCGAACCAACTACTGTTCCCACAACTATACCAACTACTGTTCCCATAACTATTACAGAACCAACTACTGTTCCCACAACTATACCAACTACTGTACCCACAACTATTACCGAACCAACTACTGTTCCCACAACTATACCAACTACTGTTCCCACAACTATACCGACTACTGTACCCACAACTATTACAGAACCAACTACTGTTCCCACAACTATACCAACTACTGTACCCACAACTATACCAAGTACTGTTCGCATAACTATACCAACTACTACAACTACAACTGTCCCTACCACAACTACTGTACCTACAACTACAACTGTCCCTACCACAACTACTGTTCCTACAACTACAACTGTGCCTACCTCAATTACTGTTCCTACAACTACAACTGTGCCTACCACAACTACTGTACCTACAACTACAACTGTGCCTACCACAACTACTGTTCCTACAACTACAACTGTGCCTACCTTAATTACTGTTCCTACAACTACAACTGTGCCTACCACAACTACTGTACCTACAACTTCAACTGTCCCTACCACAACTACTGTTCGTACAACTACTACTGTGCCTATCACAACTACTGTACCTACTACTACAACTGTCCCTACCACAACTACTGTTCGTACAACTACGACTGTGCCTACCACAACAACTGTTACCACAACAACTGTTAAGACATGTATGGGAAGTGGACAGAATTGCGTATAATTGGGGTTATTGTTTGCCCGGGAGGGTTATCCTTGTCGTCAGGGCACTGGCCAAACTTTCCTCCGCTTTCATGGCGCTAGCATAGAGACTGGTCAAAACCAAGGACCATCGAAACTACAACGCGCGAAACATTTTTGACAGGCATAAGAAGATGTACGTACTGTTTAGATATATTCATTTTTTACTCTAGTATTATAACATGTTTGAAAATAAGAAGTTATTGCATTTTCTACATCAAAATCCATGACATAACTAGACGACACCCCCTCAGTAGTCTTCAAGAGAGCCTTGGAAACAAAAACAAAATACTGACAGCTGTCATTACACGGTCAAAATACCATTATTACACTACATTATCTAATAATTATCCACTATTTCTGTAAATAACCAAATATCAACATCAATTTTTTATTGTTATTCTCAATTCTTATGAAAATACGGTCTGTGTAGCAAGAAATCCTTTGATTTAAAAGTGACCTCCCTCGACGCTAGCGCCAAAAGTGACCGACCCGTCGTCCTATCTTGGCATCGTCCTATTTGATACGGTGTCACTGCCATGTTTAATTGATAGCACATCCTGTGTGCAGTGAGCCCGTATCACGTGAAACGAGACGACAAGGGAATTTAGAATAACCCCCCAGCCCTTTTCTTGAAATGTTACAACATATTTATTCCAGAAATAAAAAACAATACTTGGCAATATTTAGCAGAAGACTGCTATTGCGGTCAGAAAGGGTCAGGTGTTGAAGCCCCCACACTACCCGCAGGAAATTTTTTTGGAATTAGACGAATTAGAAACTAAAGTTGCAAACTACTTAAAATATTTGAAGTATTCAGAAAATGGATTTAAAATTGACCTGGGTTACATCAATGTATTCTACATCTATGTTTGATCTCGTAGCGAGCGAGTTAGCCGCTTGTTGCAGACACTTTATTGGATACGATTGGAGACAAAATGGGTTGACGAAATTATTTGAAATTTTAATCATGATTAGATAAAATACCTAGGGATTTTGGTAAAGTTTTAATTTTTTTGCTTTGTTAATTACTAATTAGTAATACCTAATTATATTTTTGGTGAAAAAATTTATATTTTCTTGTCTCGCTGACTGAAATGAAATATGTATGAAATTTAATTTTAAAATGTGCCAATTGTCATAACCCTAAGTTTGTCTTTTTTCTAATCATGATTAAAATATGAGATCAATTGGTTTACAGTTTGGTCTCCAATCGTATCGAAATTTAATATACCTAGTTTAAAACGGTTTTGTTGAATAACCGGGGCACGACGCAAAAATGTAAAAGTACAATCAGACTGATCATGTGAACATCCTATCACAGCTACACTTTCTCAATTACTAAAACGGCCGAGCGCTTGTATCATGTGAAATTAATTCGGTCGCGACGAGATCAAAAAGATATGAAATATGCACCTCAGAATACTTTGAAAATGTTCAATGAAATATACATTTCAGTCCACGAGGCAACTCGACCAAATGCATCTAAATTGCATTATTTTATCTATGAGTAGTATTATGGTTCACAATAATAGGTATAATAATAAATATTTTAAACACTCGGCGCCATTTTATCAATCTTATATAATTTTATTATTGCTTTCCTGAACATTATTTCACTTTGTTTTAATTTCTAATATCTATAACTTTTGCTTCATGGATCCAGTACTTTCCGATTGCTAAATTTTTCTGTAATTCTGGATTTAGCATTCATCGTAGACCTCACTTGATCAAATAGTATTCCTCTATTTTGTTATCGTACCAAAATAAAATAATTTCAAACTTCAATACTTTATGTTCTATTTTGCTTGATTCGGACTATAAAAAGAGGTAAAGTCAAGGCCTGTAGAGCAGCCAAGCAGTCAACCATTTACAATAAAACTAGCGCATATCAAATCGGATGCAGTACGAAGGCCAAATCCTCCAATTAATAGTTTGTATAATATCTTCTGATTGGTCGACAATCAAAATGTTCCGATTAAGTTCAAATTTTGCATGGTGATCAAGACCAACATAATCTAAAATTGTACGCATTGTATAAGCCCAATCAGTCAAGTATTAATTGTCATTTTACGAGTTTAGTATGGGTTGTCTAAAGCTGGAAAAAGTATGTAGGAAAGTCACGACACAATGGATCTGATATTCATCCAGAGTATTTATATGGAGATTGGAAAGTTGCAGAGAAAATCGTCTTGTGTCGTGTCGTGTATCTTGTCGTGGGGATGTTGCATGTTCTGTGCTCGCTCATCAACGCGTTACACTGAGCGTTTTCCTAGTGGTAGCTAGTGTTTTTAACATGAACTTGAATTTGGCAGGAATAATAAACTATTCTTATTTCTGTACACAACCTAAGAAAAAAAATTAATTAATATATAAGTCTTATACTATTTGAAATTTTAAAAAAGATTAGCATTTTAGCCTTATTGTACCCTGTTGCAATAAGGCCAATTGTTTAAAACATTGTGGAATTAAAGAAAATTAAATTATACACTATTTCATTGAAAACAAGAATGAAAAAACGTTTCTACAAAATTTAGGCAAATTAAAAGTACCTATTCATCTGTTTACACATTTCCTATACAAAATGAGATATACTTGATCAACACGTGCCCTTTCAATCAATCTCAATAATTTCATACGCACAACTTCACTCATTTTGAAATAGTTTAATATTCGGTTCAAAACATTGTACAATAGCTACTGAAAAGTGAAAAGTAAGGATAGAACGAAAATGAAAAATGTATGACCGTATTTTCACACTTGTCCACTTTCAACAAACGTGATCATAATAAATTAAATCTATGTCCCGCATTGACTTTACAAATGTAGTTTCTTGTCGAAACCCTTCAATATCTACCAATATCCCCCCCCCCCCCCCCCGTCCTTTCCACTATATGTTTTCATGATGAATATTCAGATTTAGGCCACTTTGAAGACATACTATTTTGTTTAAGAACAAAGTCCTAAATAATATCAATGATTCTTGAGGTGGAACTCAAACAATTATCCTTCCTTCATCCAACCATTTG
The DNA here is from genome assembly GCA_934045905.1 of Leuctra nigra. Classification (NCBI taxonomy): domain Eukaryota; kingdom Metazoa; phylum Arthropoda; class Insecta; order Plecoptera; family Leuctridae; genus Leuctra; species Leuctra nigra. Next base: position 61,558,335 of record OW203761.1, on the reverse strand, counting down.
TAATACCTAGAGCTGCCCGACACCAGTCATTGTGTAAGAGAATACTTCAATACAATATGCAACTTCATGTGTGACGAGAATGCGGTACTTCGGGCCTTCTACCTGTGCCCTGTGGTTTGCATCGCGCAGGCGCAGGCGCCGGCTCTGCTCTGGATGGTCAGTGATGCGGATCTCGCGATGATGGAGTCAAGTCGCAACTCAACTCAAGTCAGTCACTCGTCTGTCGGCGAGCTGTGAAGTCGTCACTCGTCTCCCGACCGTTCAGGTGAGTCCACACGCATGCGCTGTCGACATTGTACTCCACACTCACAACACACACAAGCAATGAGGGGACTGAATGGTTCTTCTCCGGCAAAACTTCAATTTCTTGATTCGATTTATACAGGATTTTTATCATTACTGAGGTCAAATTTTTCCATCAGAATTCAAAACATGATCTATGTGATGACGCAGACATTTCGAGATTCCCCTTATATTTCGATAGAAATTCTGAATTTCTGAATATTTACACAATTTCTATAAGTTTTATATTTTAACTTGATTTTAAGACTCAAAGAAGGGCCCTCACAAGTCCAAGGGGTGTTTTGCCTCCCCCCCCCCCATTGGGTATGCCTGAAATCATCACTCAATTGATTCAATTTATTTTGCCATTATTCAACAAAATTAGTGGTACCTGCCATTACAGCATTAATGATTGCTCTATCATTAATAATTCATGATAAAAATAATAAAAACCAGTATTGCGAAACAGTGGTCCAGTATCAAAACGTCGAAAATTATAGTCCCGTGGAGCTTTTAGTAAGATATGTGGGCACCATTAAATTATTGTTCCTTGGGTCCTAGAGTGTCTAAATCGCGTTGGTGCCAAAGCCGAATACGCGTAGGGGGTTGCAGGGGGGTGTTGGGGGTGGAAAATCATTTATAATTATTTGTGTCCAAACGGTAATAGATACAGAAATTTTGTAAGTAAATAAAAGTTGCGTAATAATATAAGGAAGAAATCATCTCATTACAACTTTTTCATTAGATTAATATTTTGGGTTCTATTTCCAAAAAACAGGTATTTTTTTCAAAATTATCAGTTTATGTATTAATTTCAATTAACACTGATAGTTTTGCACTTCATGATTGATTTATTAAGTTCTATACACTATATATACATGCTTATTAATTGTCAAGTGTTTAATGTATCATAGTTGGTCAGTAAGTAATAAAAATGTCCGACCGCGCAGTTGTCCCGAGCCGTTGGCTCCGCCGCCTATAGCTTATACCTAGATACAGCCATAGGGAGTCAAGATGTTTAAAATCAGTGCGTTTAGTGAAACTGTAACTTGAATATTGCTACCCTTACTAATTCGAGTATGAGAAATCAAAATATCGATATCCTCAAGCTGAGTCATTAATACATTCTGAGTAATTAGCATAATTGACATAATTAATAAAATATAGATAAATAAATTATATAATATTATAAATTGGTTATTATGGGTATCAATCAAAAGCAACTCATATCCAAAATGAATATTGATAATATATGCGTATTTGTTGACATTCACATACTAATTAACCGACTTATTATTTAATTTGATAAAAATTAGCAATCAATCTAAAACTTTAAAGGCCTACTCCGAATTTAATAAAGCTTAGTAGGATTGGTCACAAGCCCAAATTAACATAGATATGTTTTTGTTTGCCAATTTATAAAGTACTTTCAGAGTCAAAGCCCTCAAAAAATCAAAATTTTGGTTTCCAGACCTTATAATGATAATTTAACTTTTCACCGTTTAACTCGGAAGCTTCGTCTCTTTTAAGATTTGTAGCGTGTAGTGCTAGTCTTTTTAACTGCTTCTGTTAGAAATCTGGGTACAGAAAATTCAAAATTTTGACTCCAAAAAGGCACACTGCCAAAAACCTTTTTCTTTTATTTTTCAACCTATTATGGTAAACCATTGCTTAGTACTCAAGAAAGGGTTTTTCACCAATAATAGATCTCATGAAACTTTTTTATGGACTGTTGGGGGTATGGGGGGGGGGGGGGGGGCAATGACGGATCCAGATTCATTTCTTTGGGAAGAGGGAGGATTTACCAAACAATCATTGTTAACATGTACATGGGTGACCAAATAGCAATTATTTTTGTCCCTGGACATGCGATCAAATGAAAACAATTGGGGTACCCCTCCCCCGAATGGAGTCGAATGGAGAATGAAGGGAAGGTTCCCTACTAATAGGCCATGACTGCCTCCTCCCCAATAAAAATCCTCAAGTCTTCAGCTCAGACCTTGTATGACTAGGGTTTATGAACCCTATTTACTATAACTGCCCCGGGTAAAATCCCTTATCACTGTTAATCGTTATACCTATTTATTTTAATATCCCCCAATTCATTAAGCATGTCTTTTGCAGGGCTACCTGCAAAGTCCTCACCATAGGCCAAAGAGAATACAATTATCATGAGGTGCTTTATGATGAGGCTTATGATGAGGCTTATTAAAACTACTCATAGACAATCACAGAATATGTTTGGAAACTGTAAAATATAGATATTTTCCTATAGTTACTAATTAGCTCGTTATCACTATAGCAGTTACACCTGCCGCCATTATCGTATTAGTAAAATGTTTGCAATCTTAAAATGTGTGTGTAAAATTATAAAATCCAACAGTATAACAGTATGATGCAAGCGCAGACTTATACACTTGATTTGAACTCTGTGTTAATGCTCTGACAAAGAATACATCCCTTTGAATAATGACGAATCGCTAAATGGGGTGGGGGAAGGGATAAGATTAGATAAGATTATTGTGGTTTAATGGCGCGTCAACGACGAGGTTATATTGCGCACATTAATTGTTATATTTAACTTTGTTGATCATAATTGGAGGGCAAGGGGAGGGGGTTGACCTAACGGGCCCGATCCGGGGGAGTCCAGCACTGATGGGAAGGCCAGGCCGGAATGGGGACGGACCGGGGGGGTGTGAGGATTCGGGCCGGCTGAACCCGATTTCAGGGGGATCACCATCTCGAGGGGGGAGGCCGGCTCGAGGGGACCACAAATTCAAGGGAGGGCATGGTTAGGCCGACCCTGGCTGCTCTTGGTCTGGGCCTCACCACTGATCTGTCCGGCATGGGTAACCCTTACACATGAGCATATGCTCGCCGGTGTAGCTGCAATGGATCATTGGCCAACACAAACCCCACCACCACGCTAAGGTGGCAGCCGTCGGTGGGGGTGGGGGAAGGGTATGAATACAACATGATTATATTAATAATCAACAAATTATAGTTAACATACTTGTTTTAGCGTAATATTAAGTCACAAGAGTCGCTGAATGCATGCAATGCCTGTGTTATGCAAATGGCTGGGCTCTAGGCGGAGCCAAGGGCGCGGGACCACTGCGCGGTCGGATATTTTTGTTACTTACTGACCACCTATGATACATAAAACACTTGATAATTAATAAGCATGTATATATAGTGTATAGAACTTAATAAAACAATAGTGCCGTGCGAAATTATCAGTGTTAATTGAAATTAATACATAAATTGATAATTTTGGAAAAATACCTGCTTTTTGGGAAATAGAACCCAAAATATTCATCTGGTGAGAAAGTTGTAAGGAGATGTTTTCTTCCTTATATTATTACGCGACTTTTATCTACTTACAAAATTTCTGTATCTATAACCGTTTGGATGCAAATAATTATAAATGATTTTCCACCCCCGCCACCCCCCCTGCAACCCCCTACGCGTATTCGGCTTTGGCACCAACGCGATTTAGACACTCTAGGACCCAAGGAACAATAATTTCATGGTGCCCACATATCTAACTAAAAGCTCCACGGGAATAAGTTTTGATACTGGACTTAAAACAATTATTTATCCGAAAAATTAGTTAACGGGCGTTGTTTTATCTCATTTGTGAAACACACTTCGCCCCAAAAAGCATGAGATTTGGGACTTTCTTATACTGCTGCGAAAGGTGTTAAAACATAATATGCTAGGCTGTTATGCTGTTAAGCTGTTATGTGATGCTGTTATTTGCTCGGCAATGACATAAACTCATTGGTGGTAGGAAAGAAAGCCGATAGAAAGACAAGATAAAATAACTATTTTATGCGTTTTATAGCTGTATTGCTAAAACTCCAATTAGGTCCGGCTTTTCATAGTTTTTAAGGAATGCCATTGGTCGTAGATATGGCATGGCAATTCCTACTTAACTGTTTAAAATTGAACAAAGGATAGGGGAAGGTGGGAAGGAGTCGGTCGTGTCCTGTTAGTGGACCCGGGATGCTGGAGTGGGATGAATGCACGAGAGAAGTCCCAGAGAAAATGTTATCAAGGTCGCCAGTGCGCAGGTCCAGCTATTCTGACGCCCACAGACATTCACCTCATTGTAACTGTTCTCTCCTTTATGTATACCAATTATTTGCATTCATTTTGACCATGACTTTTTAAAAGTATTTTGTTGATGAAGGTGTCATTGGCGAAGGGGGTGGGGGAGGGTGTCGGGACTAAGAGCAAGTGTCACTGATGGTAGAACAAATAAGAAAGTGAACACGGTGAGCTACTAAAGATCTGAGCTTTCGGGAGCCAAATGCAATGTTATGAAGTGTCCGAAATGTTTAGTAAGTAATGCGTGTTTTGTAACACACTAAGATTGTGCGGAGAATATATTGATTGCAAAAAACAATACTTGTAAAAAGACGCCAAGCTCCTCAAGGCCTAAACGGATTGAGATCTAAGATCGTTTCGCCCAGTTACTGCCGCCAAGCACAACAATGAAAATCTATACCGTTCTGCCCACATTTGACATGAAAGAAGCAACCAAATTACAAATGTAAACCGTGACAATAAACTTAAAATATCATTATAATCTAAAAAAATATTAAGTAACTAACGAATTCAACGTTTCAATAAATAAACAAGTTAACTTAAAACAAAATTAAGAATTTAAATTAAATTAAAATGAACATTAACAAATAAAAAAATAAATCATGGCGCATTGAATTGCACTGAACATAAAAAGAAGCCAGCAAAATCCCCATAGGTATTTGGGAAACTGGTATAGGAAATATTGAACTTAGATGTACAGTGTACCTATACATCCTAGTCATATTTGTAATCAAAATCAATTCAAAAAAATCAATTTGCTTCCCGCAATGCGCCAAGCTTTATTTTTTTTATTTGTTAATGTTCATTTTAATTTAATTTAATGTCTTAATTTTGTTTTTAAGTTAACTTGTTTATTTATTGAAACGTTAAATTCGTCAGTTACTTAATATTTTTTTAAATTATAATGATTTTTTAAGTTTATTGTCATGGTTTACATTTGTAATTTGGTGTCTTCTTTCATGTCAAATGTGGGCAGAACGGTTATAGATTTTCATTGTTGTGCTTGGCGGCAGTAACTGGGCGAAACGATTTCACGAATTTTGTTTGCGAAAATGTTTTAAGAAAATTTTGCTTGGCCTTCCTCTTAGATTTCAATCCGTTAAGGCCTTGAGGAGCTTGGCGTCTTTTTACAAGTTTTGTGTTTTGCAACATCAAACATTTTTGGAAGTACCGCGGCTTATTTCTCATTGACGAGGTATTACGTATAATACAACTATGAAAATGCTCGGTATAATGCGTTGAAGAGCGAGAACTAATCCGCGCAAAATCTCGAACCAGAATTTCGTCACGCATATAGTACCTACGAGTTGAAATATGATGATACACTTAATTAAATTTGAAGTACATGTTTTTATTGAAACTGTTTTTATCTCTACGCTGTGGGTACAGAAAGAAAATAAGATCCACTAGCAGTGGAATTCCCATTTCGATTTAACTTTTCTGACAGTAATTTTAAAAAGTAGAAATGCCTTGTCTTTCTCTAAATGTTGAATCCATCATTTATAGGGTAAATACGACGGCTTCATAAAATGTGAAAATTTTCGATTCGATAGGTCAAACGGTGTGAGCAAGTTTCATTGTTCAACCAATAAGAGGGCAGCGGTCAAAAATTATACACTATTAAGTCAGAATGATGTTAGTACGTGTAAAAAAAATTAACGTCGATCGGAGAAACAATGAGTCTTGTGGTACTAGCATCGAGTCAAACAAGCAAAAAGAAACAAAGAAAAAGTAGAAATGGTCCAAAAGTGCCGAATGGAAACGCTCGGTACCTTGCTCAATTACTCCTTGTGGGCTATGATTCTGAAAGCTTTCATGACCATGGAATTGATAAAATGTTTGTTTTCTTCATTATACTGCCTTTAATGAGCAAACCTCAAGAATCATTTATATGGACTTCCGTCCTTCTACCTCTGAGGTACACATTGAAAATGTATTATTACATTGAATATAAATGGGTTGTCGAAAACATCTCAGGGAAAGCATTAATGAATGAGCTGTATTGTGTGAGATTTTTTGTATCACTCCGGATTTATCTAGTGGAGCGGTCGCTCCACCCAGCCAAGTCGTACTGTACACTCATACTTACTCAACAAACCGTAAATGCCTAAGAAACTGAGAAGCAGACCAACCACTTTTACTGTAAGCAACAACATGGCATTTTCGGCCTACTGGATCTTAAAATTGGAAAATCTCACATTGTTGCGAAATACCTTAATTTCGAGCTATGGCCCACCCCACTACATATGCAATAGGTTATTCCATTTGCGAGCTAGAGGGCCGTGAAAGCAGTGAAATTACACCCCTTCTTAAAGGTATCTGATTATAATGATTCTGATATCAGGCAACCCCGCTATCACCGCCACAGCCTAAACGGCTGAACTAATCGATCTGAAATTTGTACCACATATGCACTTTTGGCGTCTGATGATACCTTGCCCTTACGAATTTTTTGTGCCGCCATTTTTAAACCGGAAGTGACGTCACATCTTAAAAACGGATGGACCTATCGGGACGAAACTAGCGCCAAACGATTTGAACGGTCTTCTTTATGAAATATCAATAGAGTACTAGAGTGCCACGCCCACTAGGCACTTCCGGAGTCTTTTTCAAAATCCTCTTATGGAAAATAACATGGGGACTTACTTTGATTGCTGGTCATTTGTAAACAAAACAGAGTTAAGAAAATCCCAATACACCACCATTAACTTCAATCTTTCATTTATAATATTATGTCGACACATCTCTTCAAATATATTCAAAATTTAAACTGTTACAAGTTAAACAACACACTACACAGGGTATGACGTCACGAAAGTGTACACCGGTGCAAGATGTAAATTCAATGAACTGTCAGTCTACATTTCAACAGCTCATTACATCTCGTTTTATGGTATCCTGAAATTAAAATAACTATAATATGAACTTGATTCAGTGTATAAACTCGAGGAACACAGAAATACTTCAGTTTTGTTTACTTTTCGTCAACAATCGAAAATTGACGTGCAAGGTCTGGCATCATTGTTCAAAATTGTTTCATTTGTTTTTCATTTTTGTAAAGTCGCAGTTGCCAACTTGTTTCCCAGGACATCGCGCTGCGCCGTGTTACAATTTATTATTGATGTAGATTGCAACGTCGCACTTTGGAGCTGTTTAATAACTTAAAGAGATTAACTATGGTATATATTTAAAGAGATGTGTCGACATAATATTATAAATGAAAAATTGAAGTTAATGGTGGTGTATTGGGATTTTCTTAACTCTGTTTTGTTTACAAATGACCAGCAATCAAAGTAAGTCCCCATGTTATTTTCCATAAAAGGATTTTGAAAAAGACTCCGGAAGTACCTAGTGGGCGTGGCACTCTAGTACTCTATAGTCGAAATAGAAATGTACTATTACCAAAACCGGAAATGACGTCATAAAAATGCCAAATCTGACTAAAATCATTTCTTATAACAATAACTACATATTCAGAAGGCTTATTATGTTGCATAAAATATATAGATACAAATTTTAGGTGGCATTGAAGTCAGCCGCCATTTTGAAAACCGGAAGTGATGCCATATCTCGAGAACGCTGGACCGATTGGAACAAAACTTTCGCTATACTTCATAGCATATTATTCAAAGCATATACATAGTAACAAGCACAACTTTTCTTAGCAACCAAATCACAAAGGCGTATTGTTTAAAGGAATTATAGTCTTTGGTGCAACAATATATGTCACAAGTTGTAAGAATAAACTAAAAAAAGGTGTGATATCCCCATAAAAAAAACACTCCGTGTAAAAATACCAGCCAAGTCTCTTCAACTTAAAAAATATAGAAGAAATCTAAAAATTCAGCACTGAAAAGTAGTGATATCAAAAAATTGGCCATGTCAAAACTTTTCAAAAAATACTTGGCGCATCGTTTTTCTAGGGATTGATATATTTTATGTATAGATGAGTATATTTGATTTCCGGCTACTTCTTTACTATTTCTATGCACGATGCGCCAAGTATTTATTGAAAAGTTTTGACTTGGCCAATTTTTTGATATCACTACTTTTCAGTGCTGAATTTTTAGATTTCTTATATTTTTTTTAAGTTGAAGAGACTTGGCTGGTATTTTTATACGGAGTGTTTTTTTATGGGGTCTTATTTACGAGCGGGACTTGCACTCGAGTTTCATCTAGGCTAGTAAAGATTCGTTATTCTATGGCTATAATTCCAAGACGACGACGCGTAAAGTGACCAGCAGTCGATCTGTGGATTGGAAAAGGGTAATTTTATTTTAACTTGAAACGTTAACATTAACTTAAGAATGTTTGTTTTACGGGATCACTGGGTAGCATTCACAACGGCAGAACGCTAACCTAACGACGTTAACGTTAACTTGAAAGTTACCAAACTCCAAACATTCACGTTTAAGTTAGCGGTCGACCTTGAGTCAACCAATAGAAATCGGGCAATAATACGAAGTTACCTACCCGAGGTGAAGGCGAAGAATCCCGAGGTATTCTATTTGAAGCGTTGTGATTGGCTAATTCGCTAAATCAAGCTTCCTCTCTGCACTCTGGTGGTAGAAATGTGTACTTGAGGAAGGGTGTAGCAATTCAATTCTCCATAAGGTACCTGTAGAGTTTGGATACCTCTACTTCATACACTATTTAACATAGAACCATAAAAATTGTAATGAGTATAGAAAAGATTATGCTTATTCGATCTGTCACCTCAGAAATGTATTTTTTGTGTCTAAATAATTATAAAATAACTTTCCGTATGAAGCAAATACGGCTTATACTGTAGCCTGATTGGTCCGTTGGACCTTTTCCTGTCCTCTGATTGGCTGATGCATTACATGTTTGAACAATTATTACGCTGCAATTTAACCTCGGAGAAAAATTCTGAGGTGACAGATCGATAAAGCATCATCTATTCTATACTAGTTACTTTTTTCAGGGTCCTATGTTAAATTGTGTATGAAGTAGATGTATCCAAACTATACACGTTCCTTATGAAGAATTGAATGGGTACACCCTTCCTCTAGTACCACATCTCTACCACTAGAGTGCAGAGCTGATCTTAATTGTGCGAATAGTTTACGTTGCCGTTGTCATTCTGAATTTCGTTATAGTTAGCGGTGCATTGTGAATGAGCCCAATCCACAGATTGGTTGCGGGTCACTTTAGAGGCAAACTGACTCATATCGTCAATGATCACTAAGTTCATGCACCCGGGACGAAAATTGTTAGAAATGTAACACGAGCGAGATCTCGAGGTTATACGCGGTTAACTTAGGTCTAGATGCGGCCAGTAGAAAGCGAGGCTAATTTTTCTAACAAAAATACGTCGCTGTAAAGCTTACGTCCGGAAGAAAGTCCAGTGCGAAAGTTTTGGGATACATATCAATCTATCGTACTATGCAAATTATTTTTCAACGAGAGTTAAGAAATCGACGTACGAACAAGTTATTTATTACTCGTTCACTGAAATCTGTACCATTCACGTGGTACAACGTTCATTCCGCGTTCTCCAAGTAAAATAAAACAATCCACTTCCGGTCAAAATGTTTTCGGTTTTTTTTGCAAAGATATGAACAGTTATGTTGTCAAAATATGTTGTAAAAATTGCAGGTCGATCGGTTGAGCCACTTTTGCAAAATGATGTATTTAATTTTTTTTTAAACAAAAAAGCACTCTTCCGGTCAAAATATTTACGATTAGTGTGCATCAAGCCACATGCGACTTTGGTCTCTATTTTTGTGCGAAATTTCAACTTTCTAGGCCCAACCGTTCAATCTGTAGATGAGCGCAAAGTTGTCGGGACTAACTAACTAACTAATGAAAGTTTTTTCAGCATGTTTCACACCAATTTTTCGCCCTGAAGGGATGATCGCACAGCCTTGCAATTTGGTATGTGTTGTCATGTACCTAAATGTACTCGATTACCAACATTTTCAACGTTCGTTTCTAATTGCGTCTTTGGTAGGCGGGACCTCAAAAACGCCACTGAAGCCGTTCCAGTATAACTCGCGTAGTGGTCGCACGGGCTAGCGCTTGGCGTACTGAAGCCGTTCCAGTATAACTAGCGTAGTGTGGTCGCACGGGCTAGCGCTTGGCGTACTGAAGCCGTTCCAGTATAACTCGCGTAGTGGTCGCACGGGCTAGCGCTTGGCGTACGAGCCAATAGTGCTCGTAGATTTACGTCTACTTTGGTACCTTTTCACTTTCTATTTTATCTCATTCCTAGAACACTGACTGTGATGCTACATTCACACAGGCTGCGATACGGAAGTCCAGTTCGAGGTGTTGCACATACCGGTGCTCGCTTTTCAACGATTTACAACACACCAGTTTCCTAACACTATGAATTAAATCCACGATAGTTATCAATTTGGCACAGTACTGATCAACAAGAACAACCCACGTTTGTGTCTTGAGTTTTCAATTTTATGCAATCAGAAAATTAACAAAACTTTAACAACAACAAAATCATTCGAATTTGTTTTTATCTTTTAAAATAGCACACTTTGTAATATTTTAATTTTTTTCCCTCGTATGTCATATAAAAACAAAGATACAAAACAACTTGACACAAAAACATATCTTCATTATTAGCTTATTGACGCGATTTTACTTGTCTGCCAGATAATAGCTGGGGCGATAACACAATCTCAGAAACACACATTTACACGAGAAACTTTCTGAGGCATGAGCTTGATTATCCAGTATACATACAAACTTATGAAGACTCCAAAAATTTTAGGGATGTGGATTAAGAATAACAATAGGGAAGTCTCATGAAATTTTATTCTAGTAAATTTCTATAAATAAACACAAATAATAATGACAAATACACTTATTACCTGTGAAATCTTAAATTTTCATTCATAAAAATCGAGTTCAAATATCATAGGATTTTTGGCGGGAAAAACGGCCTTTAACAAGAATCAGAACTGTGATGTCATTTCCAAGTCTTGAACATTGTGTTGACATGGGGATTCCCTTGTTGCCATGGCAATATAGCAAACTGTGATGTCATTGCCAATTTTCCTGTTTTTAAATGAGAGGAGATCTATCAAACTTTGTAAATTAATTACATGAGAACTATTCGTCCCACAACAAAAATAATACCACATCTGTGTTCAGCAACATCTCAACTTTCATAAAATAAATATTATTCTGAATTCTAATCTTCACGAGACTTCCCTATTACTTATACTATAGCACATAATTTTGTTTTAGTTTTATAGAAGCCTCTTATAGTAAATTCTTTTATATCATACCCAGAATTGCCTAACTCATTGCCTATGATTCAGAAAGCTCAATCTCGAAGCTTCAAAATGCAAAAAAGATGAAGATTTTTTAAACGTTATACAGAAGTTAGAATATTAATAGTAAATGGCCTAAAAAGTGACCTAAATGTTAATTTTTAAGGGTATATAAATCAAAAAGTATTTAATTTTATTGGGACAAAACACAAAATACTTCTGTGTTCTTTTGGCAATTGAAACCAATCCTGCCGAGATTTATCAAAATCGGAGAGGCTGTCAATTTCACTCTCTTTGAAGACGTGTTGCCGAAGAATTACCCGAGGAATTACCCGAGGAATTACATGAGGAATTACTCTACTCGTACAGCTGGTTTGTGGCACTGACTGCAGTTTCAATTGGAATTCTGTTCTCGTCGCAATGAACCTTGAACATTGATTCTTTGATATTCGCTGCTCTGCTCGATGTTGCAGATAATCTGTTCTGTGAAGAGCGTGAGAGAAAAAGTCCGTAGGACTTGCAGTTGCATAACTTGTGGTTACACGCCAGATTCTTGGTACAAAGGCCGATAAATATTTTTGAGTGCAACCCCTCATAATAATGTAGATTAATCAATCTGCAGCCTGAAGGAAACATTCCAGATTTATACTCTCAATAATTTTCATATACAAACATTATCTTATGATAATAAATACCAACTGCAATGTGAAAAGATTTTCCTCGAGTGGGACTCGAACCCACGACCTTCCGATATCCAGTCAGATGCTCTACCAGCTGAGCTATCGAGGCAGTTCACATTGCAGCCGCTGTGTTCCAATATAAGCTGCGTTAGCAACTTACCGATTTTGAAGATAGGGTCAGAAGACCGTGAATTTCATCCACGTTTGACAACTGACTAACTTCATTCGACTTGGTTTTCTCATAAGCTGATGAGTGCGCATATGTATGAAATATGACTTTTACTGAATCCCTCAGTTATATATTTATAATTATATATTTTGATACCAAACTTGGACTTAAAATGTCTGAAATAATTTATCAGCCAAACTGTCGAAATAATGTGTCAGCACTTTCCCAAACAATAAAATATTAGAAAATGGTAATATATTAAATCTAACTTAAGGTGCTGCAAGCGCGAGCGATTTTGTTGCCTTTTGTAGACACTTTTTGCGATACGATTGGAGACGAAACAGGTAGACCAAATTATTTGAAATTTTAATCGTGATTAGATAAAAGACAAACTTAGGGTTATCCCTGGGTAAATTTTTAATTTTTTGTTTCGTTAATTAGTAATAATTAGTGGATTTTTGGTGAAAAATTAGCTATTTTCTCGTCTCCCTGGGCGCCGTATAAAATTGAATTTCAAAAATGTGCCAAGGGATAACCCTAAGTTTGTCTTTCATCTAATCATGATTAAAATTTGAGATCAATTGGTTTACGGGTTTGGTCTCCAATCGTATCGCAAATTTCATCGTTTTGCGCGGTTTTGTTGAATAATCGGCGCCTAATTAACGATGCAAGAAGCAAAAATGAACAAGTGCTACTAATATACAATCAGACTGATCATGTGAACATCCTATCAAAGTTACACTCACTTATGAAACCATTTTTCTCTCTCAATTTTCTAAAACGGCCGAGCGCTAGTATCACCTTAATAAATACTCCATGCTTGAGATTAAAAACGAAACGTAATAAATATTAATTGGTCTAGTGTTAATTGGTATTATACATTTTCAAAATTAATATAACATTGAATAATATTTTTTATGATATTCGGTAACAAATAATCAAAAATAGAAATTAATGAAGAAGAGAAGTTAGAGAATTAGTAGGTTCAGCTTATTACCGATTGGCATTTCGAAGAACAGACAAATGTGTCCGAATATCGCGCTTTTTGGATTGTATCTTTCATGCAAAATAAAGACATAATAACAATTTGTTGACTCGAGAGAAGAATGATATGTAATAATTATAATACCTATCAATAAATATACGAATCATTATATCTGACGCCACATCTGTTGAGAGGAACATCGCCTTCTGCTCTTGCACGTCATGAGCTAGCTGGAGATGATTCAAGAGATGAGGCTCATCAGTACGAGAGAGCCACTGGACCTCGGCTGATCGTGATGCGTGGTAGTGATGAGCACAAGACACCCACTTGCCGCAGATGTGGGGGAGAAACTCGGCTGATCGTGATGCGTGGTAGTGACGAGCACAAGACACCCACTTGTCGCAGATGTGGGGGAGAAACTCGGCTGATCGTGATGCGTGGTAGTGACGAGCACAAGACACCCACTTGCCGCAGATGTGGGGGAGAAACTCGGCTGATCGTGATGCGTGGTAGTGACGAGCACAAGACACCCACTTGCCGCAGATGTGGGGGAGAAACTCGGCTGATCGTGATGCGTGGTAGTGACGATCACAAGACACCCACTTGTCGCAGATGTGGGGGAGAAACTCGGCTGATCGTGATGCGTGGTAGTGACGATCACAAGACACCCACTTGTCGCAGATGTGGGGGAGAAACTCGGCTGATCGTGATGCGTGGTAGTGACGAGCACAAGACACCCACTTGCCGCAGATGTGGGGGAGAAACTCGGCTGATCGTGATGCGTGGTAGTGACGATCACAAGACACCCACTTGTCGCAGATGTGGGGGAGAAACTCGGCTGATCGTGATGCGTGGTAGTGACGAGCACAAGACACCCACTTGCCGCAGATGTGGGGGAGAAACTCGGCTGATCGTGATGCGTGGTAGTGACGAGCACAAGACACCCACTTGCCGCAGATGTGGGGGAGAAACTCGGCTGATCGTGATGCGTGGTAGTGACGAGCACAAGACACCCACTTGCCGCAGATGTGGGGGAGAAACTCGGCTGATCGTGATGCGTGGTAGTGACGAGCACAAGACACCCACTTGCCGCAGATGTGGGGGAGAAACTCGGCTGATCGTGATGCGTGGTAGTGACGAGCACAAGACACCCACTTGCCGCAGATGTGGGGGAGAAACTCGGCTGATCGTGATGCGTGGTAGTGACGAGCACAAGACACCCTTTTGTCGCAGATGTGGGGGAGAAACTCGGCTGATCGTGATGCGTGGTAGTGACGAGCACAAGACACCCACTTGCCGCAGACGTGGGGGAGAAACTCGGCTGATCGTGATGCGTGGTAGTGACGAGCACAAGACACCCACTTGCCGCAGATGTGGGGGAGAAACTCGGCTGATCGTGATGCGTGGTAGTGACGAGCACAAGACACCCACTTGCCGCAGATGTGGGGGTAAACTCGGCTGATCGTGATGCGTGGTAGTGACGAGCACAAGACACCCACTTGCCGCAGATGTGGGGGAGAAACTCGGCTGATCGTGATGCGTGGAAGTGACGAGCACAAGACACCCACTTGCCGCAGATGTGGGGGAGAAACCCGGCTGATCGTGATGCGTGGTAGTGACGAGCACAAGACACCTACTTGCCGCAGATGTGGGGGAGACTCGGCTGATCGTGATGCGTGGTAGTGACGAGCACAAGACACCCACTTGCCGCAGATGTGGGGGAGAAACTCGGCTGATCGTGATGCTTGGAAGTGACGAGCACAAGACACCCACTTGTCGCAGATGTGGGGGAGAAACCCGGCTGATCGTGATGCGTGGTAGTGACGAGCACAAGACACCCACTTGCCGCAGATGTGGGGGAGAAACTCGGCTGATCGTGATGCGTGGTAGTGACGAGCACAAGACACCCACTTGCCGCAGATGTGGGGGAGAAACTCGGCTGATCTTGATGCGTGGTAGTGACGAGCACAAGACCCTTTTGCCGCAGATGTGGGGGAGAAACTCGGCTGATCGGGATGCGTGGTAGTGACGAGCACAAGACACCCACTTGCCGCAGATGTGGGGGAGAAACTCGGCTGATCGTGATGCGTGGTAGTGACGAGGTCAAGACACCCACTTGCCGCAGATAGGGGGGAAAAACTCGGCTGATCGTGATGCGTGGTAGTGACGAGCACAATACACCCACTTGTCGCAGATGTGGGGGAGAAACTCGGCTGATCGTGATGCGTGGTAGTGACAAGCACAAGACACCCACTTGTCGCAGATGTGGGGGAGAAACTCGGCTGATCGTGATGCGTGGTAATGAAGAGCACAAGACACCCACTTGCCGCAGATGTGGGGGAGAAACTCGGCTGATCGTGATGCGTGGTAGTGACGAGGTCAAGACACCCACTTGCCGCAGATGTGGGGGAGAAACTCGGCTGATCGTGATGCGTGGTAGTGACGAGCACAAGACACCCACTTGCCGCAGATGTAGGGGAGAAACTCGGCTGATCGTGATGCGTTGTAGTGACGAGCACAAGACTCCCACTTGCCGCAGACGTGGGGGAGAAACTCAGCTGATCGTGATGCGTGGTAGTGACGAGCACAAGACACCCACTTGCCGCAGATGTGGGGGTAAACTCAGCTGATCGTGATGCGTGGTAGTGACGAGCACAAGACACCCACTTGCCGCAGATGTGGGGGAGAAACTCGGCTGACCGTGATGCGTGGTAGAGACGAGGTCAAGACACCCACTTGCCGCAGATGTGGGGGTAAACTCGGCTGATCGTGATGCGTGGTAGTGACGAGCACAAGACACCCACTTGCCGCAGATGTGGGGGTAAACTCGGCTGATCGTGATGCGTGGTAGTGACGAGCACAAGTCACCCATTTGCCGCAGATGTGGGGGAGAAACTCAACTGATCGTGATGCGTGGTAGTGACGAGCACAAGACACCCACTTGTCGCAGATGTGGAGGAGAAACTCGGCTGATCGTGATGCGTGGTAGTGACGAGCACAAGACACCCACTTGTCGCAGATGTAGGGGAGAAACTCGGCTGATCGTGATGCGTGGTAGTGACGATCACAAGACACCCACTTGTCGCAGATGTGGGGGAGAAACTCGGCTGATCGTGATGCTTGGAAGTGACGAGCACAAGACACCCACTTGCCGCAGATATGGGGGAGAAACTCGGCTGATCGTGATGCGTGGTAGTGACGAGCACAAGACACCCACTTGCCGCAGATGTGGGGGAGAAACTCGGCTGATCGTGATGCGTGGTAGTGACGAGCACAAGACACTCACTTGCCGCAGACGGGGGGGGAGAAATTCGGCTGATCGCGATGCGGGGTAGTGACGAGCACAAGACTCCCACTTGCCGCAGATGTGGGGGAGAAACTCGGCTGATCGTGATGCGTGGTAGTGACGAGCACAAGACACCCACTTGCCGCAGATGTGGGGGTAAACTCGGCTGATCGTGATGCGTGGTAGTGACGAGCACAAGA
This sequence comes from Leuctra nigra, assembly GCA_934045905.1. Lineage (NCBI taxonomy): Eukaryota > Metazoa > Arthropoda > Insecta > Plecoptera > Leuctridae > Leuctra > Leuctra nigra. Next base: position 61,541,364 of record OW203761.1, on the reverse strand, counting down.
CACCCACTTGCCGCAGATGTGGGGGAGAAACTCAACTGATCGTGATGCGTGGTAGTGACGAGCACAAGACATCACTTGTCGCAGATGTGGGGGAAAACTCGGCTGATCGTGATGCGTGGTAGTGACGAGCACAAGACACCCACTTGTCGCAGATGTGGGGGAGAAACTCGGCTGATCGTGATGCGTGGTAGTGACGAGCACAAGACACCCACTTGCCGCAGATGTGGGGGAGAAACTCGGCTGATCGTGATGCGTGGTAGTGACGATCACAAGACACCCACTTGTCGCAGATGTGGGGGAGAAACTCGGCTGATCGTGATGCTTGGAAGTGACGAGCACAAGACACCCACTTGCCGCAGATGTGGGGGAGAAACTCGGCTGATCGTGATGCGTGGTAGTGACGAGCACAAGACACCCACTTGCCGCAGATGTGGGGGAGAAACTCGGCTGATCGTGATGCGTGGTAGTGACGAGGTCAAGACACCCACTTGCCGCAGATGTGAGGGTAAACTCGGCTGATCGTGATGCGTGGTAGTGACGAGCACAAGACACCCACTTGCCGCAGATGTGGGGGAGAAACTCGGCTGATCGTGATGCGTGGTAGTGACGAGCACAAGACACCCACTTGCCGCAGATGTGGGGGAGAAACTCGGCTGATCGTGATGCGTGGTAGTGACGAGCACAAGACACCCACTTGCCGCAGATGTGGGGGAGAAACTCGGCTGATCGTGATGCGTGGTAGTGACGAGCACAAGACACCCTTTTGTCGCAGATGTGGGGGAGAAACTCGGCTGATCGTGATGCGTGGTAGTGACGAGCACAAGACACCCACTTGCCGCAGACGTGGGGGAGAAACTCGGCTGATCGTGATGCGTGGTAGTGACGAGCACAAGACACCCACTTGCCGCAGATGTGGGGAAGAAACTCGGCTGATCGTGATGCGTGGTAGTGACGAGCACAAGACACCCACTTGCCGCAGATGTGGGGGTAAACTCGGCTGATCGTGATGCGTGGTAGTGACGAGCACTAGACACCCACTTGCCGCAGATGTGGGGGAGAAACTCGGCTGATCGTGATGCGTGGAAGTGACGAGCACAAGACACCCACTTGCCGCAGATGTGGGGGAGAAACTCGGCTGATCGTGATGCGTGGTAGTGACGAGCACAAGACACCTACTTGCCGCAGATGTGGGGGAGACTCGGCTGATCGTGATGCGTGGTAGTGACGAGCACAAGACACCCACTTGCCGCAGATGTGGGGGAGAAACTCGGCTGATCGTGATGCTTGGAAGTGACGAGCACAAGACACCCACTTGTCGCAGATGTGGGGGAGAAACTCGGCTGATCGTGATGCTTGGAAGTGACGAGCACAAGACACCCACTTGCCGCAGATGTGGGGGAGAAACTCGGCTGATCGTGATGCGTGGTAGTGACGAGCACAAGACACCTACTTGCCGCAGATGTGGGGGAGACTCGGCTGATCGTGATGCGTGGTAGTGACGAGCACAAGACACCCACTTGCCGCAGATGTGGGGGAGAAACTCGGCTGATCGTGATGCTTGGAAGTGACGAGCACAAGACACCCACTTGTCGCAGATGTGGGGGAGAAACTCGGCTGATCGTGATGCTTGGAAGTGACGAGCACAAGAAACCCACTTGTCGCAGATGTGAGGGTAAACTCGGCTGATCGTGATGCGTGGTAGTGACGAGCACAAGACACCCACTTGCCGCAGATGTGGGGGAGAAACTCGGCTGATCTTGATGCGTGGTAGTGACGAGCACAAGACCCTTTTGCCGCAGATGTGGGGGAGAAACTCGGCTGATCGGGATGCGTGGTAGTGACGAGCACAAGACACCCACTTGCCGCAGATGTGGGGGAGAAACTCGGCTGATCGTGATGCGTGGTAGTGACGAGGTCAAGACACCCACTTGCCGCAGATAGGGGGGAAAAACTCGGCTGATCGTGATGCGTGGTAGTGACGAGCACAATACACCCACTTGTCGCAGATGTGGGGGAGAAACTCGGCTGATCGTGATGCGTGGTAGTGACAAGCACAAGACACCCACTTGTCGCAGATGTGGGGGAGAAACTCGGCTGATCGTGATGCGTGGTAATGAAGAGCACAAGACACCCACTTGCCGCAGATGTGGGGGAGAAACTCGGCTGATCGTGATGCGTGGTAGTGACGAGGTCAAGACACCCACTTGCCGCAGATGTGGGGGAGAAACTCGGCTGATCGTGATGCGTGGTAGTGACGAGCACAAGACACCCACTTGCCGCAGATGTGGGGGAGAAACTCGGCTGATCGTGATGCGTTGTAGTGACGAGCATAAGACTCCCACTTGCCGCAGACGTGGGGGAGAAACTCAGCTGATCGTGATGCGTGGTAGTGACGAGCACAAGACACCCACTTGCCGCAGATGTGGGGGTAAACTCAGCTGATCGTGATGCGTGGTAGTGACGAGCACAAGACACCCACTTGCCGCAGATGTGGGGGAGAAACTCGGCTGATCGTGATGCGTGGTAGTGACGAGCACAAGACACCCACTTGTCGCAGATGTGGGGGAGAAACTCGGCTGATCGTGATGCGTGGTAGAGACGAGGTCAAGACACCCACTTGCCGCAGATGTGGGGGTAAACTCGGCTGATCGTGATGCGTGGTAGTGACGAGCACAAGACACCCACTTGCCGCAGATGTGGGGGTAAACTCGGCTGATCGTGATGCGTGGTAGTGACGAGCACAAGTCACCCATTTGCCGCAGATGTGGGGGAGAAACTCAACTGATCGTGATGCGTGGTAGTGACGAGCACAAGACACCCACTTGTCGCAGATGTGGGGGAGAAACTCGGCTGATCGTGATGCGTGGTAGTGACGAGCACAAGACACCCACTTGTCGCAGATGTAGGGGAGAAACTCGGCTGATCGTGATGCGTGGTAGTGACGAGCACAAGACACCCACTTGCCGCAGATGTGGGGGAGAAACTCGGCTGATCGTGATGCGTGGTAGTGACGATCACAAGACACCCACTTGTCGCAGATGTGGGGGAGAAACTCGGCTGATCGTGATGCTTGGAAGTGACGAGCACAAGACACCCACTTGCCGCAGATATGGGGGAGAAACTCGGCTGATCGTGATGCGTGGTAGTGACGAGCACAAGACACCCACTTGCCGCAGATGTGGGGGAGAAACTCGGCTGATCGTGATGCGTGGTAGTGACGAGCACAAGACACTCACTTGCCGCAGACGGGGGGGAGAAATTCGGCTGATCGCGATGCGGGGTAGTGACGAGCACAAGACTCCCACTTGCCGCAGATGTGGGGGAGAAACTCGGCTGATCGTGATGCGTGGTAGTGACGAGCACAAGACACCCACTTGCCGCAGATGTGGGGGTAAACTCGGCTGATCGTGATGCGTGGTAGTGACGAGCACAAGATACCCACTTGCCGCAGATGTGGGGGAGAAACTCAACTGATCGTGATGCGTGGTAGTGACGAGCACAAGACATCACTTGTCGCAGATGTGGGGGAGAAACTCGGCTGATCGTGATGCGTGGTAGTGACGAGCACAAGACACCCACTTGTCGCAGATGTGGGGGAGAAACTCGGCTGATCGTGATGCGTGGTAGTGACGAGCACAAGACACCCACTTGCCGCAGATGTAGGGGAGAAACTCGGCTGATCGTGATGCGTGGTAGTGACGAGCACAAGACACCCACTTGCCGCAGATGTGGGGGTAAACTCGGCTGATCGTGATGCGTGGTAGTGACGAGCACAAGACACCCACTTGCCGCAGATGTGGGGGAGAAACTCGGCTGATCGTGATGCGTGGTAGTGACGATCACAAGACACCCACTTGTCGCAGATGTGGGGGAGAAACTCGGCTGATCGTGATGCTTGGAAGTGACGAGCACAAGACACCCACTTGCCGCAGATGTGGGGGAGAAACTCGGCTGATCGTGATGCGTGGTAGTGACGAGCACAAGACACCCACTTGCCGCAGATGTGGGGGAAAAACTCGGCTGATCGTGATGCGTGGTAGTGACGAGGTCAAGACACCCACTTGCCGCAGATGTGGGGGAGAAACTCGGCTGATCTTGATGCGTGGTAGTGACGAGCACAAGACACCCACTTGCCGCAGATATGGGGGAGAAACTCGGCTGATCGTGATGCGTGGTAGTGACGAGCACAAGACACCCACTTGTCGCAGATGTGGGGGAAAAACGCGGCTGATCTTGATGCGTGGAAGTGACGAGCACAAGACACCCACTTGCCGCAGATATGGGGGAGAAACTCGGCTGATCGTGATGCGTGGAAGTGACGAGCACAAGACACCCACTTGTCGCAGATGTGGGGGAAAAACGCGGCTGATCTTGATGCGTGGAAGTGACGAGCACAAGACACCCACTTGCCGCAGATATGGGGGAGAAACTCGGCTGATCGTGATGCGTGGTAGTGACGAGCACAAGACACCCACTTGCCGCAGATGTGGGGGAGAAACTCGGCTGATCGTGATGCGTGGTAGTGACGAGCACAAGACACCCACTTGCCGCAGACGTGGGGGAGAAACTCGGCTGATCGTGATGCGTGGTAGTGACGAGCACAAGACACCCACTTGCCGCAGATGTGGGGGAGAAACTCGGCTGATCGTGATGCGTGGTAGTGACGAGCACAAGACACCCACTTGTCGCAGATGTGGGGGAAAAACTCGGCTGATCTTGATGCGTGGAAGTGACGAGCACAAGACACCCACTTGCCGCAGATATGGGGGAGAAACTCGGCTGATCGTGATGCGTGGTAGTGACGAGCACAAGACTCCCACTTGCCGCAGATGTGGGGGAGAAACTCGGCTGATCGTGATGCGTGGTAGTGACGAGCACAAGACACCCACTTGCCGCAGATGTGGGGGAGAAACTCGGCTGATCGTGATGCGTGGTAGAGACGAGGTCAAGACACCCACTTGCCGCAGATATGGGGGAGAAACTCGGCTGATCGTGATGCGTGGTAGTTACGAGCACAAGACACCCACTTGCCGCAGATGTGGGGGAGAAACTCGGCTGATCGTGATGCGTGGTAGTGACGAGCACAAGACACTCACTTGCCGCAGACGGGGGGGAGAAATTCGGCTGATCGCGATGCGGGGTAGTGACGAGCACAAGACTCCCACTTTCCGCAGATGTGGGGGAGAAACTCGGCTGATCGTGATGCGTGGTAGTGACGAGCACAAGACACCCACTTGCCGCAGATGTGGGGGTAAACTCGGCTGATCGTGATGCGTGGTAGTGACGAGCACAAGACACCCACTTGCCGCAGATGTGGGGGAGAAACTCAACTGATCGTGATGCGTGGTAGTGACGAGCACAAGACATCACTTGTCGCAGATGTGGGGGAGAAACTCGGCTGATCGTGATGCGTGGTAGTGACGAGCACAAGACACCCACTTGTCGCAGATGTGGGGGAGAAACTCGGCTGATCGTGATGCGTGGTAGTGACGAGCACAAGACACCCACTTGCCGCAGATGTGGGGGAGAAACTCGGCTGATCGTGATGCGTGGTAGTGACGATCACAAGACACCCACTTGTCGCAGATGTGGGGGAGAAACTCGGCTGATCGTGATGCTTGGAAGTGACGAGCACAAGACACCCACTTGCCGCAGATGTGGGGGAGAAACTCGGCTGATCGTGATGCGTGGTAGTGACGAGCACAAGACACCCACTTGCCGCAGATGTGGGGGAGAAACTCGGCTGATCGTGATGCGTGGTAGTGACGAGCACAAGACACCCACTTGCCGCAGATGTGGGGGAGAAACTCGGCTGATCGTGATGCGTGGTGGTGACGAGCACAAGACACCCACTTGCCGCAGATGTGGGGGAGAAACTCGGCTGATCGTGATGCGTGGAAGTGACGAGCACAAGACACCCACTTGCCGCAGATGTGGGGGAGAAACTCGGCTGATCGTGATGCGTGGTAGTGACGAGCACAAGACACCCACTTGCCGCAGATGTGGGGGAGAAACTCGGCTGATCGTGATGCGTGGTAGTGACGAGCACAAGACACCCACTTGCCGCAGATGTGGGGGAGAAACTCGGCTGATCGTGATGCGTGGTAGTGACGAGCACAAGACACCCTTTTGTCGCAGATGTGGGGGAGAAACTCGGCTGATCGTGATGCGTGGTAGTGACGAGCACAAGACACCCACTTGCCGCAGATGTGGGGGAGAAACCCGGCTGATCGTGATGCGTGGTAGTGACGAGCACAAGACACCTACTTGCCGCAGATGTGGGGGAGACTCGGCTGATCGTGATGCGTGGTAGTGACGAGCACAAGACACCCACTTGCCGCAGATGTGGGGGAGAAACTCGGCTGATCGTGATGCTTGGAAGTGACGAGCACAAGACACCCACTTGTCGCAGATGTGAGGGTAAACTCGGCTGATCGTGATGCGTGGTAGTGACGAGCACAAGACACCCACTTGCCGCAGATGTGGGGGAGAAACTCGGCTGATCTTGATGCGTGGTAGTGACGAGCACAAGACCCTTTTGCCGCAGATGTGGGGGAGAAACTCGGCTGATCGGGATGCGTGGTAGTGACGAGCACAAGACACCCACTTGCCGCAGATGTGGGGGAGAAACTCGGCTGATCGTGATGCGTGGTAGTGACGAGGTCAAGACACCCACTTGCCGCAGATAGGGGGGAAAAACTCGGCTGATCGTGATGCGTGGTAGTGACGAGCACAATACACCCACTTGTCGCAGATGTGGGGGAGAAACTCGGCTGATCGTGATGCGTGGTAGTGACAAGCACAAGACACCCACTTGTCGCAGATGTGGGGGAGAAACTCGGCTGATCGTGATGCGTGGTAATGAAGAGCACAAGACACCCACTTGCCGCAGATGTGGGGGAGAAACTCGGCTGATCGTGATGCGTGGTAGTAACGAGGTCAAGACACCCACTTGCCGCAGATGTGGGGGAGAAACTCGGCTGATCGTGATGCGTGGTAGTGACGAGCACAAGACACCCACTTGCCGCAGATGTGGGGGAGAAACTCGGCTGATCGTGATGCGTTGTAGTGACGAGCATAAGACTCCCACTTGCCGCAGACGTGGGGGAGAAACTCAGCTGATCGTGATGCGTGGTAGTGACGAGCACAAGACACCCACTTGCCGCAGATGTGGGGGTAAACTCAGCTGATCGTGATGCGTGGTAGTGACGAGCACAAGACACCCACTTGCCGCAGATGTGGGGGAGAAACCCGGCTGATCGTGATGCGTGGTAGTGACGAGCACAAGACACCTACTTGCCGCAGATGTGGGGGAGACTCGGCTGATCGTGATGCGTGGTAGTGACGAGCACAAGACACCCACTTGCCGCAGATGTGGGGGAGAAACTCGGCTGATCGTGATGCGTGGTAGTGACGAGCACAAGACACCCTTTTGTCGCAGATGTGGGGGAGAAACTCGGCTGATCGTGATGCGTGGTAGTGACGAGCACAAGACACCCACTTGCCGCAGACGTGGGGGAGAAACTCGGCTGATCGTGATGCGTGGTAGTGACGAGCACAAGACACCCACTTGCCGCAGATGTGGGGGAGAAACTCGGCTGATCGTGATGCGTGGAAGTGACGAGCACAAGACACCCACTTGCCGCAGATGTGGGGGAGAAACCCGGCTGATCGTGATGCGTGGTAGTGACGAGCACAAGACACCTACTTGCCGCAGATGTGGGGGAGACTCGGCTGATCGTGATGCGTGGTAGTGACGAGCACAAGACACCCACTTGCCGCAGATGTGGGGGAGAAACTCGGCTGATCGTGATGCTTGGAAGTGACGTGCACAAGACACCCACTTGTCGCAGATGTGGGGGAGAAACTCGGCTGATCGTGATGCGTGGTAGTGACGAGCACAAGACACCCACTTGCCGCAGATGTGGGGGAGAAACTCGGCTGATCGCGATGCGGGGTAGTGACGAGCACAAGACACCCACTTGCCGCAGATGTGGGGGAGGAACTCGGCTGATCGTGATGCTTGGAAGTGACGAGCACAAGACACCCACTTGTCGCAGATGTGAGGGTAAACTCGGCTGATCGTGATGCGTGGTAGTGACGAGCACAAGACACCCACTTGTCGCAGATGTGGGGGAGAAACCCGGCTGATCGTGATGCTTGGAAGTGATGAGCACAAGACACCCACTTGCCGCAGATATGGGGGAGAAACTCGGCTGATCGTGATGCGTGGTAGTGACGAGCACAAGACACCCACTTGCCGCAGATGTGGGGGAGAAACTCGGCAGATCGTGATGCGTGGTAGTGACGAGCACAAGACACCCACTTGCCGCAGATGTGGGGGTAAACTCGGCTGATCGTGATGCGTGGTAGTGACGAGCACAAGACACTCACTTGCCGCAGATGTGGGGGTAAACTCGGCTGATCGTGATGCGTGGTAGTGACGAGCACAAGACACCCACTTGCCGCAGATGTGGGGGAGAAACTCGGCTGATCGTGATGCGTGGTAGAGACGAGGTCAAGACACCCACTTGCCGCAGATGTGGGGTTAAACTCGGCTGATCGTGATGCGTGGTAGTGACGAGCACAAGACACTCACTTGCCGCAGATGTGGGGGAGAAACTCGGCTGATCTTGATGCGTGGAAGTGACGAGCACAAGACCCTTTTGCCGCAGATGTGGGGGAGAAACTCGGCAGATCGTGATGCGTGGTAGTGACGAGCACAAGACACCCACTTGCCGCAGATGTGGGGGTAAACTCGGCTGATCGTGATGCGTGGTAGTGACGAGCACAAGACACTCACTTGCCGCAGATGTGGGGGAGAAACTCGGCTGATCTTGATGCGTGGTAGTGACGAGCACAAGACCCTTTTGCCGCAGATGTGGGGGAGAAACTCGGCTGATCGGGATGCGTGGTAGTGACGAGCACAAGACACCCACTTGCCACAGATGTGGGGGAGAAACTCGGCTGATCGTGATGCGTGGTAGTGACGAGGTCAAGACACCCACTTGCCGCAGATAGGGGGGAAAAACTCGGCTGATCGTGATGCGTGGTAGTGACGAGCACAATACACCCACTTGTCGCAGATGTGGGGGAGAAACTCGGCTGATCGTGATGCGTGGTAGTGACAAGCACAAGACACCCACTTGTCGCAGATGTGGGGGAGAAACTCGGCTGATCGTGATGCGTGGTAATGAAGAGCACAAGACACCCACTTGCCGCAGATGTGGGGGAGAAACTCGGCTGATCGTGATGCGTGGTAGTAACGAGGTCAAGACACCCACTTGCCGCAGATGTGGGGGAGAAACTCGGCTGATCGTGATGCGTGGTAGTGACGAGCACAAGACACCCACTTGCCGCAGATGTGGGGGAGAAACTCGGCTGATCGTGATGCGTTGTAGTGACGAGCATAAGACTCCCACTTGCCGCAGACGTGGGGGAGAAACTCAGCTGATCGTGATGCGTGGTAGTGACGAGCACAAGACACCCACTTGCCGCAGATGTGGGGGTAAACTCAGCTGATCGTGATGCGTGGTAGTGACGAGCACAAGACACCCACCTGCCGCAGATGTGGGGGAGAAACTCGGCTGATCGTGATGCGTGGTAGTGACGAGCACAAGACAACCACTTGTCGCAGATGTGGGGGAGAAACTCGGCTGATCGTGATGCGTGGTAGTGACGAGCACAAGACACCCACTTGCCGCAGATATGGGGGAGAAACTCAGCTGATCGTGATGCGTGGTAGAGACGAGGTCAAGACACCCACTTGCCGCAGATGTGGGGGTAAACTCGGCTGATCGTGATGCGTGGTAGTGACGAGCACAAGACACCCACTTGCCGCAGATATGGGGGAGAAACTCAGCTGATCGTGATGCGTGGTAGAGACGAGGTCAAGACACCCACTTGCCGCAGATGTGGGGGTAAACTCGGCTGATCGTGATGCGTGGTAGTGACGAGCACAAGACACCCACTTGCCGCAGATGTGGGGGTAAACTCGGCTGATCGTGATGCGTGGTAGTGACGAGCACAAGTCACCCATTTGCCGCAGATGTGGGGGAGAAACTCAACTGATCGTGATGCGTGGTAGTGACGAGCACAAGACACCCACTTGTCGCAGATGTGGAGGAGAAACTCGGCTGATCGTGATGCGTGGTAGTGACGAGCACAAGACACCCACTTGTCGCAGATGTAGGGGAGAAACTCGGCTGATCGTGATGCGTGGTAGTGACGAGCACAAGACACCCACTTGCCGCAGATGTGGGGGAGAAACTCGGCTGATCGTGATGCGTGGTAGTGACGATCACAAGACACCCACTTGTCGCAGATGTGGGGGAGAAACTCGGCTGATCGTGATGCTTGGAAGTGACGAGCACAAGACACCCACTTGCCGCAGATGTGGGGGAGAAACTCGGCTGATCGTGATGCGTGGTAGTGACGAGCACAAGACACCCACTTGCCGCAGATGTGGGGGAGAAACTCGGCTGATCGTGATGCGTGGTAGTGACGAGCACAAGACACTCACTTGCCGCAGACGGGGGGGAGAAATTCGGCTGATCGCGATGCGGGGTAGTGACGAGCACAAGACACCCACTTGCCGCAGATGTGGGGGAGAAACTCGGCTGATCGTGATGCGTGGTAGTGACGAGCACAAGACACCCACTTGCCGCAGATGTGGGGGAGAAACTCGGCTGATCGTGATGCGTGGTAGTGACGAGCACAAGACACTCACTTGCCGCAGACGGGGGGGAGAAATTCGGCTGATCGCGATGCGGGGTAGTGACGAGCACAAGACTCCCACTTGCCGCAGATGTGGGGGAGAAACTCGGCTGATCGTGATGCGTGGTAGTGACGAGCACAAGACACCCACTTGCCGCAGATGTGGGGGTAAACTCGGCTGATCGTGATGCGTGGTAGTGACGAGCACAAGACACCCACTTGCCGCAGATGTGGGGGAGAAACTCAACTGATCGTGATGCGTGGTAGTGACGAGCACAAGACATCACTTGTCGCAGATGTGGGGGAGAAACTCGGCTGATCGTGATGCGTGGTAGTGACGAGCACAAGACACCCACTTGTCGCAGATGTGGGGGAGAAACTCGGCTGATCGTGATGCGTGGTAGTGACGAGCACAAGACACCCACTTGCCGCAGATGTGGGGGAGAAACTCGGCTGATCGTGATGCGTGGTAGTGACGATCACAAGACACCCACTTGTCGCAGATGTGGGGGAGAAACTCGGCTGATCTTGATGCTTGGAAGTGACGAGCACAAGACACCCACTTGCCGCAGATGTGGGGGAGAAACTCGGCTGATCGTGATGCGTGGTAGTGACGAGCACAAGACACCCACTTGCCGCAGATGTGGGGGAGAAACTCGGCTGATCGTGATGCGTGGTAGTGACGAGCACAAGACACTCACTTGCCGCAGATGTGGGGGAGAAACTCGGCTGATCGTGATGCGTGGTAGTGACGAGCACAAGACACCCACTTGCCGCAGATATGGGGGAGAAACTCGGCTGATCGTGATGCGTGGTAGTGACGAGCACAAGACACCCACTTGCCGCAGATGTGGGGGTAAACTCGGTTGATCGTGATGCGTGGTAGTGACGAGCACAAGACACCCTTTTGCCGCAGATGTGGGGGAGAAACTCGGCTGATCGTGATGCGTGGTAGTGACGAGCACAAGACACCCACTTGCCGCAGATGTGGGGGAGAAACTCGGCTGATCGTGATGCGTGGTAGTGACGAGCACAAGACACCCACTTGCCGCAGATGTGGGGGAGAAACTCGGCTGATCGTGATGCGTGGTAGTGACGAGCACAAGACACCCACTTGCCGCAGATATGGGGGAGAAACTCGGCTGATCGTGATGCGTGGTAGTGACGAGCACAAGACACCTACTTGCCGCAGATATGGGGGAGAAACTCGGCTGATCGTGATGCGTGGTAGTGACGAGCACAAGACACCCACTTGCCGCAGATGTGGGGGAAAAACGCGGCTGATCTTGATGCGTGGAAGTGACGAGCACAAGACACCCACTTGCCGCAGATATGGGGGAGAAACTCGGCTGATCGTGATGCGTGGAAGTGACGAGCACAAGACACCCACTTGCCGCAGATGTGGGGGAGAAACTCGGCTGATCTTGATGCGTGGTAGTGACGAGCACAAGACACCCACTTGCCGCAGATGTGGGGGAGAAACTCGGCTGATCGTGATGCGTGGTAGTGACGAGCACAAGACACCCACTTGCCGCAGATGTGGGGGAGAAACTCGGCTGATCGTGATGCGTGGTAGTGACGAGCACAAGACACCCACTTGTCGCAGATGTGGGGGAGAAACTCGGCTGATCGTGATGCGTGGTAGTGACGAGCACAAGACACCCACTTTCCGCAGATGTGGGGGTAAACTCGGTTGATCGTGATGCGTGGTAGTGACGAGCACAAGACACCCTTTTGCCGCAGATGTGGGGGAGAATCTCGGCTGATCGTGATGCGTGGTAGTGACGAGCACAAGACACCCACTTGTCGCAGATGTGGGGGAGAAACTCGGCTGATCGTGATGCTTTGTAGTGACGAGCACAAGACACCCACTTGCCGCAGATGTGGGGGGAGAAACTCGGCTGATCGTGATGCGTGGTTTGTTGTGTGCGTGGCAACAAATAAACATGAAAAATAACAATAATGGTGACTATAAGATTACATATAAAGAACCGAGAAAAATTGTATACATTTATTCGTTTAATGGCTAGAGGTTATATTACCAGCAAATACACTCAAAATAACACTCGAGAAACCAGCAAAATACTCGACAATGAAGCATTGAATACCGAGATGATTGTTCAAGAGTGCGGTCAGCATTTAAGACATTTTTTTCTGAATATTCGTGACAAAATTTAAAAAACATTTTGTTACTGCGTGTTAAAATTAGTTATTATTTCTGAAACGTGATTACGTAGTTTTATGAAGTAGCGCCGCGAGCGTTGCCAATCTAGTTTCATGGCACTCGTCACTGGTTTTTGTGAACCAATCAGATTCAGATGCAACTACTCCCTAGCTGATTAGAGCAGTCAAGTCAAGTGCAATGCTCTCAGATAATTATACCTATTATAGCTTACGTTCATAATGCAGCATTTTCGATGAAACCGCTACAAATGATAAAATATCTCAATGATATTTCGTTATTTATTGTATTTGTAATTGTATTCGCTGTGAGCATGCGCATCTCATATCCTGAATATCCTGAATCTCTAAACATTGAATATTATTAGTATCTTATACCGAAAATATCTGAATTCATATAGCTACATTGTTCCAACTTGCAAGACTGTAAAAGTAGGTTATTAAATTAATATTCAATTATCCACAACACATTATGCGTATGATACGCCACTTAAATTTTAATGAATTGCCTAATATTACTTCGTTTAGGACCAGAATAAACCAACCATGATATAAAAATCCGATTGTTTTATCTAGAACTGACAGATGGGAGATTTGATATCACAAAGTAAAAATGAATTGGAAGCCAATGAACAATGTCCCGTGCAATGTTTCAATCACAGATGTCAAAGTAAAAGTGTTGGAAGCCAATCAACAATGTCACTTGCAATGTTTCAATCACAGATGTCACAAAGTAAAAGTGTTGAAAGCCCATCAACAATGTCACTTGCAATGTTTCAATCACAGATCTCATTGTAAAAGTGTTGGAAGCCAATCAACAATGTCACTTGCAATGTTTCAATCACAGATCTCATTGTAAAAGTGTTGGAAGCCAATCAACAATGTCACTTGCAATGTTTCAATCACAGATGTCACAAAGTAAAAGTGTTGAAAGCCCATCAACAATGTCACTTGCAATGTTTCAATCACAGATCTCATTGTAAAAGTGTTGGAAGCCAATCAACAATGTCACTTGCAATGTTTCAATCACAGATCTCATTGTAAAAGTGTTGGAAGCCAATCAACAATGTCACTTGCAATGTTTCAATCAAAGATCTCATTGTAAAAGTGTTGGAAGCCAATCAACAATGTCACTTGCAATGTTTCAATCACAGATCTCATTGTAAAAGTGTTGGAAGCCAATCAACAATGTCACTTGCAATGTTTCAATCACAGATCTCATTGTAAAAGTGTTGGAAGCCAATCAACAATGTCACTTGCAACGTTTCAATCACAGATCTCATTGTAAAAGTGTTGGAAGCCAATCAACAATGTCACTTGCAATGTTTCAATCACAGATCTCATTGTAAAAGTGTTGGAAGCCAATCAACAATGTCACTTGCAATGTTTCAATCACAGATGTCACAATGTAAAAGTGTTGGAACCTAATCAACAATGTCACTTGCAATGTTTCAATCACAGATGTCACAAAGTAAAAGTGTTGGAAGCCAATCAACAATGTCACTTGCAATGTTTCAATCACAGATGTCACAAAGTAAAAGTGTTGGAAGCCAATCAACAATGTCACTTGCAATGTTTCAATCACAGATGTCACAATGTAAAAGTGTTGGAACCTAATCAACAATGTCACTTGCAATGTTTCAATCACAGATGTCACAAAGTAAAAGTGTTGGAAGCCAATCAACAATGTCACTTGCAATGTTTCAATCACAGATGTCACAAAGTAAAAGTGTTGGAAGCCAATCAACAATGTCACTTGCAATGTTTCAATCACAGATGTCATTGTATTTTATTTCGTTTCAGACAACAAACTCTAAGGAATTTAACTGTTCTTTGAGGTGATAATGAGTTGGCAAACTTTGTGCTGTAATGAAATTGAAAACATAATCTTTTCGTGTCAGTTAGCTAAGTCTTACAATTTATAAAAATATTTAATTATACGGAAAGTCCGAAGAATATCACAGAAGAGTTTGTGGACTTTGATCCCATTGAAGTTATCATTTTCATATAACATTGGGTATTCCATTTCAGAGTTTAATATTCTGGCAACTATTCATTCGCAGTTCGTGAACCTCTCATTGGTAATGATTAAGAATATTATCGCGAAGACCAAAACGATCCTTTTAGAATACTTTCCAATATTACAAGAAAGTTTCAATGGAAAATGGTAAACTATTGCATGTCCGTTAATAATTCAGCTTATTTATAAATGTCTAGTTATATATTTAATACATTATACACTTTTTGTAATTACTACGAATAATACAAATTATCAGCATATCAGCATTTTTAGCCTTGTAACTTTTAGTTTGGATACAAAAGTTTCTATATAGGTATTCCTTTTTATTCATTCGATAGTTGTTCTTAAAACAATATCGAATATTAAGCTAACTTTTTCTGTAATTAAACAATTATCAAATTAATAAAAAAAAATGAATGAAAAAGACATAGAATCACAGAACTAAAATAGTTCACAGAATCAACAGATCACAGAAGGAACGAACAATAAGTAACGAAAATATGCATGGATCCAATTCCAAGCGACATTTTACAAGCCCATTGTTCCTTGCGATAATATTATCACTTTGTGTTTTATGCTGCTCCTATTTCCAAGCATAAACCAGGCCAAAAGAGTAAAACACACTTCCAGATAGATGTTTCCAGTAGCATCTCTCAAGTACTGTAAGTGAAGAAACAGGAACAAAACATGAGAAAAACGAAGAATACGCGGTGGAAACTCATGACTTGCATTGTTACGTACAGTTAGACTCGTGTCGCCATTTCAATTACATCTTATTCGAGCTCTTGCAAACCAAGTCAAAAGATAAACATGGAATTATGCAGGAATCAACGGGATATTCACCCAATTAAACACGGGCGATTTCATTCAAATTACATTATCAAGAATCACTTACTTAACATTTCACTTTGAAGAGGTCTGAACATTTGCCAGGTGTTAGAATGAAAACAACACATAAGTAGTGAGCACCCAGGGCCGGCGCAAGGGAAATTTGCGCCCCGGGCAAGACTAATGTATGCGCCCCCCCCCCCCCCCCCTCCCCCCAATATATAACATTTTCAATACCGCACGACCTCATTCGGGTCCGGGGCGAATAGCCCCGGGAAAATTTAGAATTTCAAAATAGGTATTGGTGCATTTTGGTGCATTCTTGGGCACCGGAAATCAATCATCAATATTACGGAAAGTAATAGCCCCGCAGGGCGTTTTTTTAGAATTTAACAATTAAAAAGTAATTCTAGGGCTCAAAAATGTACGAACTGAAGCAACTAACCTCCAATTGCCCTTGTTGCCCATGTTGTTCCGCAGGGAGATTTTTTAAAATTTAAGCAATTTATAAATGATTTTGGGATGCTAAACTTAATTTTGTATGGTGAATGGGCAGGCAGTCTTATCATTCCTACGCGCCTGGTAGCACCAGAAACATACTGATCCGCGATTGGATTTAAACATTTTTACACTTTTGACATCATTATGCAACCTTGTGATTTTCTCAATATTTTTGGTATTTGAGACTAGAAAATAATTACTTGCTGATTGAATGGTTACAAACCTAACCAAATCATGTGTCCTGGAATACATTTAAGACGGACAATAATTACAAGCTTATTTATAAAAACACAAGGAGGATAAGGGGGTTCGGGGGCGAAGCCCCCGAGAAAATTTTATATCAAGGCCAATCATTTTGGTGCAATTTTGATGCTTTAACTTCACCAGATATTGTTGGGGGAAAAGCACGATATTTCTATAAAGAATTTTAATTTTGTCTGAAAGTATGAACGTGTTTTCGTGATATTTAGCGCCCCTCTAGATCTTCATTAAATAAATTATATATTTTGGAATATATTACATATTTTGGAATTTAAGAAATGGTCAAAGGAGGATTTTCAGACTAATTTTTTTATATTTTAATCATTAGTTTTTTGAAGGCAAATACGAGGGCAAATACAGATATATACAAAAACTTTGTAGAAATGCGTAAACTGAACTGAGAATCCGAAACTGCAATATTTTGTAGATATTACAAGTTTAGACATTCAACCGCTCTTGAGCACTGTCACCGACCGATCACATGTTCGTTCCAATCGTGTCAACTCGGGAGTAGTTCGGCTGCGTTCGGACTGTGGATGCAACTCTCCGATTTGCTTCCCTTGGCTAGAATACGCCTGCAGAAATAGACGCATTTTACACAGAAATGCTTTGTGTTTAGACCGGCAAATAATGTTATTATCATGGCAAAATAAGTTTTTATTATTGACAATACTTTCAGGTGGCTGCAGATTAACATATTTGATTGTAGGCAAATCACCTAATGCATGCGTAACTCCCGTATATAGAGCGAGGGATTGGAAGCAATTCGAAAAGTGAATCCCTTGGAGCCGGCCGACTGCCGAGCCGAGGCAAGTGTATGCGTGCGCACGCGCCTTGCACACCTCCTGTCTTAGAAACCGCGTTTACTTTGAAATCAGAGCGAAAGTGGTGACATTTGTGTTCGTAATAAGAATTCTATAAGTAGTATTAAGTGATGAATATTTTTGTAAAAAGATTAAATTATTATACATATAATTATTATATTTTAATATTGTTGGAATGGAAAAGGAAGGGGAAGCAATGCTTCCCTTGCTTCCATTGAGTGCACGCCACTGAATGATCCACTTATCAGCGCAGTATCTTCAATCAGGTCGCTCATCTCGAGATTACCTACAGAAGACAGCTATGATTCGCATCATGGGATTATATGACAATGATCCACTTATCAGCGCATTATCTTCAATCAGGTCGCTCATCTCGAGATTACCTACAGAAGACAGCTATGATTCACATCATGGGATTATATGACAATGATCAACTTATCAGCGCAGTATCTTCAATCAGGTCGCTCACCTCGAGATTACCTACAGAAGACAGCTATGATTCGCATCATGGGATTATATGACAATGATCCACTTATCAGCGCATTATCTTCAATCAGGTCGCTCATCTCGAGACTACCTACAGAAGACAGCTATGATTCACATCATGGGATTATATGACAATGATCCACTTATCAGCGCATTATCTTCAATCAGGTCGCTCATATCGAGATTACCTACAGAAGACAGCTATGATTCACATCATGGTATTATATGACAATGATCCACTTATCAGCGCATTATCTTCAATCAGGTCGCTCATCTCGAGATTACCTACAGAAGACAGCTATGATTCACATCATGGGATTATATGACAATGATCCACTTATCAGCGCATTATCTTCAATCAGGTCGCTCATCTCGAGATTACCTACAGAGGACAGCTATGGCTTCCGCTCATCTCGAGATTACCTACAGAAGACAGCTATGATTTCCGCTGATCTCGAGATTTCCTACAGAAGACAGCTATGGCTTCCGCTGATCTCGAGATTATACCTACAGAAGACAGCTATGATTTCCGCTGATCTCGAGATTACCTACAGAAGACAGCTATGATTTACGCTGATCTCGAGATTTCCTACAGAATTCAGCTATGATTTCCGCTGATCTCGAGATTTCCTACAGAATACAGCTATGATTTCCGCTGATCTCGAGATTTCCTACAGAATACAGCTATGATTTCCGCTGATCTCGAGATTTCCTACAGAATTCAGCTATGATTTCCGCTGATCTCGAGATTTCCTACATAATACAGCTATGATTTCCGCTGATCTCGAGATTACCTACAGCAGACAGCTATATGATTTCCGCTGATCTCGAGATTACCTGCAGAAGACAGCTATGATTTCCGCTGATCTCGAGATTACCTACATAAGACAGCTATGATTTGCACAACAATCATTTTTGAAATGAAGTTTGATCAATTTACAATATGTGAATAATAACAACAAATTAAATACAATTAATTATATTGGAGTAGTATCGTCATTTGATCACAGTCAACAACCGGGTAAAAACAAAAATATATAACGTAATGTATAGACTTCGAAAATCTTTGAACCGAGATTTTCACCGTGTGGTTCAAATAGCATCAGAGGCTATGTTCGGGTGCACTCTTTTAACTATGTGTTTATAATGATGAAGTTAATTTGTGCAATACATTTCGGTTCTGTAAATAGATTTCTTGATCATTATTGATTATTCCCGAGTGTATATTGCCTCGATGGCAGGTGCATACCAATACTATTTTCACCTGTTTTTTTAAACATGTGCAAGAGTAAAATGTACCGGCTTCAATTTGAATGATGTTGAAATCATTTGAAATACCAATAGTTATTATTATGATTAGATTATGGAAATTATTTATTAATACCTACCTTACTATTTGTAAGCTTATATTGGGTGGTTTTAGCACGAGTCTGGCCTGTTATGGCTAAATAATTCTCTATTCATCATTGCTCAGTTGGTTGGTTAGGTATGATGCCGGCGAGGTATCCTGGGGACCCTAGCTCGATTCCAGTAAAAGTGTTACTTTTTTATTTTGTATTATTGCATAGATTAAATGCACCAGTAGTTGGCAGTGTACCAGTAATTGACACTTTGTTACTTAATTAATATTATTAATAATTATTAAAGAGTCAAAACTAATCTTAAATAGTATCTGTAGTCAGATGAAGGTACTATGTAGCTTTAACTTTCCATAGTCATATTCATCATTCATATTATCTTGTAGAAGGCAGTAGAAATTTAATTTCAAGCCTGCCTGGGATTTGTGTCATTTACTTGCCTAGTCCCCTTTGAAGGGATGTGGTTTCACTGTGAAACCACATATATTCTATTTTTTTATCGAAGCAGGGATGTATGGTTTCACTGTGAAACCACATATATACTATTTTTTTATTGAAGCAGGGATGTGGTTTCACTGGGTGACCACACTCTAAATGGTGACTACTAGTGCCATCCTATTGAGGAAACGTCGAAGAGTTTGACATTTTTGGTCTGTCCTAAAGAGACTAGACCTACACTCCCCCCCCCCCCCCCCCCCCCGCCCCACCACACGTAAAGAGCGTCAACTTCCAGATTTTCGCAGTCTGAAAATGGCCAATACGAATCGTTCTAAAATCTGAGTTACGAACCGTAGCGCTCCTGAAACTCTGTGGTGGTGGGAACTGAGAGAACTATTCGTTACGTATATAATCTAAGTATGTTAATATTTATATGAATATTTACGTATATATTTACTAGGAAAACGCTCTGAGTAACGCGTTGATGAGCGAGCACGGATACGCGCAACACCTCGAACCGAAATTCTGTCTATTGAAAATGTCATTAAAAGTTAATTATTCTTAAATTTCGTCACAGACTTGTATGAAAATCTTCAAAAATTCCAAAAATATTGGTCTCAATAACCATGCAAAGTTTTAAGTTGATCGATTGAACCTTTATGATTGAACGAATGAACGGTTCCATATTAATTTTCAAAAATCACATGATCTTGTTCAAATAATATACCTAGGACCACTCATATGATATAAGTGTGTGTACACAATATCAGATAGATCTGTTGATTATTAGTGTCATAATTATGCGTTTGAAAGTTTCTGTTCTAACTACCTTGGAACATTGGAACTGACGCGTCGAATTTGCCGTGATCCATGGCAACAAGCAAAATGTCTGTAAAATGTCAATAACTTTTGGATTTAAACACAGATTTGTCTGAAAATTGTTGAAACATAGATAATGTTGGTCCCAATGACCATGCAAAGTTTTGAGTTGATCGGTCAAACGGTTCTAGTTTAAATTTCAAAAATCACAGTAAAGATGGTTTTAAATTTTAACCAATAGGAGGATTTGGCTGAAACTTTGAATGATTGGGTAAAATGTTAGTGGTAATAACATGTCAACATTTAAAATTGATAGGAACATCCAATCAAAAGATACTTTTTTAAAATTTTGAACCAATCAATTTATTTCAAAAAAATTTGGGTCTGCAACGCCCAGAAATGGTCTGTACATGTGTGCAAAATTTCAGCTTGATCTTAAAAAAAACTGTGATCTGTATATCGTCAGTAACAGAAAAAAAACAAAAAACAAACAAAAAACAGAGGTCCGTGCCAAAAGAGCCAAAAGGAGACGCTCGCTTCGCTCGCTCAATAAATAAATATATAAATGCATATTCAAATGTATTTTTAATTACATTTTAAGTATTTAATGTGTTTACTATTCTTAGTTTGCACGAGCTTCTTTTGTTTTACATCAACAATGTAAAAAAAAAGTATATTTTCGGTCATGTTGGGTACAGCTGTCAAGTCGATTTAAACTAATTATTATCGGTTAGTTGAAGATATAGTTTGTAAATGAGTTTGTAAAATAGCTATAAGAATTTCTACTGCAATCTGCAATTGCACAGGTAACCATAAATACTATCAAAAATATACTGAGAAACAGATTGACAGAGGTTCTGACATGTTACACCAAGATGGCCGCACACGAATCATGACGATAATATTATATCGACTGAGCCATTAGGTTTGTTCGTCGGGGTGTTCTAACATTCTAACTTGCTCAGATCACACCGGAAGTCGTCACGGAACAGTTTACTTATACCTATCCGTCGAATTTTGATTCGAAATCGTTGCACCTAACATATTCAGTGTTCCGACAAGCAACATGCTGTTCCGAGCACATTCCTAGTGACTGTTTATTTACTTCCATTGTCACGTGGAAGATGGCACTTGCGGTAGTAACTCAGATTACTTTTTGTGCTTCAAGGATTAGCATTGGCAGCATTGGAAGTTGACGCTCTTCCCAGTGGTGGGGCGGGGGAAGTGTTGGTCTAGTCTCTTTAGTCTGTCCTATCGATTATTAGATTCGTCGATTTTTCTCCTTCAATTTCAATATAATTTTTATTCAAGAAGGCCGTGAAGAAACATAGTAAATGTTGTATTGCTATGCATTTTTGATCTTGAATTAGGTTTGATTATTATTGTGTATAAAATCATAATATTATGTCAATAATATTTTATTATTACATTCCTGGCATTTATGACCTAATTAGATGGTGGTTTCATAGCGAAACCACTGCCCCTTAGCAACCTGGGTACTCTAACCTCAAAAATATTTTTCATATGCAGAAATATAATTTAGAAATGAAGTTTTGCAATCATGTAGATGTCATGACAATACTTCCTTCATCTGGGTTGGATAGCTGAACTATTTGAAGAAATTCCAAGTGATAACGAGTGAAACGAGCGAGGAGTGCGCGGTTTCTCGTCTACACGTCTCTTCAACCGGAGACCACTCTGAAGCGGAGAGCAACTATTCCACTGAAAATGAACTTCCCTTGTCCTGGTTTTTTACCTGTTTCCGAAGATATTCACCCACACTGCCAACTCCGCTACCTGATTGGTTGAAACTCGAAACGGACACTTACTGTCAAACGTTTAGACATTTATCAACGATACGGGACAAAACTTTCAAAATATCGTAGAATATCAAATGATTTATTTAATTGTTTTTCTATCCAATGCATTTATATTGTATGACCAACAACATATCAAAACAATGTAATTGAATTGTCTCACCATTGAGATGAATTGAATGGATCACAGCCGTAGCGGCCACATGCGGTACCCAGTTCTAACCGTCGCGTTCATTGCTCAACCGTTCCAAGCCATATAACCATAAGAGACGAGGTACAATTAAAGAAATCATATTCCAACATGTAATGAAGCACTTTTCGAAGGTGTGCCATCTGTATCACATGTAAGGAAACCGAATGTCCAAAATGGATAAATTGATGCTGCCGGTTTCCGCTAAGTACGATGAATAACATGAACTCTGTCAAAGATGATTCAAAGATTCGAGTTCTTTATGTTGATTGACACATCAATTTCATTGTATATTCATATATTCTCAATAAATATGAAATATTTCAATAATTAAAAATTGTAAATTGGCACCCTTAAATTTACCCAGGTGGGGCAGTGGTCGCACAGCAAAACCACCATCTAATTACAAAATTATCACCTTGTAACGGAATTGATGATTCATAGTCAGCATTGCATGGAATCGAACACGTGGCACTTTCGACCATGTGTGTTTTAATTTTGATGACGGATACGGGACATGTTTTGAGGCGTATCTAAACTGCGTAGTCCAGTGCACGTTCAGTGGATCAGTGGATCTTGTGTTTGTGTGGCGCGTTGGAGAAGATGCAATTCTCTTGTACGCGTGTTGATGACGTCATGGAAGGAAAGACGCTGGAGCGAACATGATTTTTAGTTAGTTGTACAGCGCCCTCCGTCAGATAAGGACCGAGCTGCGTCACTGTCACTCATTTTGTATTGGAGTTTGTATTGGATTCTGTATTGGATTTGAAAAATTAATAAAGACATAAATATAAAATAAATAAGTTGTGTTTTTGAAATAAAACCAGTTTCAACCTAATTACAAAATTAAAAAAATTAAAAATAAATATTTTTAAGTTCAGAGTATTGTAGTTGACATAATATTGAATGGTACTACATTTTAATTTAGAAAATTTATTTAATTCGCCCCTCAAAGGGTTAACAAGAGGCTAGTTTGCAGTGACAAGGAAATGACTCAATTGAAACATGTTCTGTCTTATTATACTATTTTATCTATTTTATAACAATGAGTGATGATTATAGTACAGAAGGCATTGTAGTTTCAACATACTACATAGAGTATCAATTTAGTGTTATTTTCAATGATTTTGATATAATTTGAGTGTGTCAATTACTGGAACACCTACTGCCAATTACTGGAACAATGGCACTTCTTTCAATAACTCTATTTTTTACTTCCCTGTGGTAATCGTATTACATCTTTGAATAATTATAAGTTTTACTATGTATCTAGTGGAGCGGTCGTTCCATGCCAGCCAAGACGTACGGCGCGCACACTCTCATATGAAGGCTGGAGCAAACCCACTTTTACTGTACATCGAAGTGGCATTTTCGGCCTACTAGATCTTAAAATTGGAAAATCTCACATTGTTTCGAAATATCCTAATTTCGAGCTATGGCCCACCCTACAACATGTACCAAATTTGGGAACAATAGGTTATTGAGCGAGCGTAGCGAGCGTCACCACGGTACTCTTATGGCACTTTCTCTGTGTGTTTGTTTTTTTGTTTGTTTTTTTGTGGTCACAGCCCAGGTCAAACCGCTCAAGCAATCGATCTGAAATTTTGTACACATACTAACGTAATCTATGCGGTCCCTGGGATCGTTTTTGAATGGGCTCCCGTGATTGGTTCAAATTTTAAAAAAATTATCTTTCGATTGGGTGCTTCGATCAATTTGAAATTTAGCAAAAACATTGCAACCAACATTGAACCCAATCATAAAAAGTTTCAGCCAAATCCTCCTATTGGTTCAAATTTAAAACCATTTTTCATGTGATTTTTGACATTTAAACTAGAACAGATTGACCGATCAACTTGAAACTTCGCGTGGTCATTGGTACCAACATTTTAGATATTTTTGCCAATTTTCAGTCTAATCTGTCGTTATTTTCAAAAGTTTTGTCATTTTAAGGTCATTTTATTCCATAATCTTGAAAAATGTATACTAAATTGTCATCCCTGCCTTCTTTAAGCTTCTGTTCCAAGGCAAGGCCTGTAGAGCAGCCAAGCTATCCACAATGTACAGTAAAATCATGAACTAATAAATGAAAGCATTTTTGAGCTAGCGCATAAAATCGGATGCAGTACGAAGGCCAAATCCTCTAATTGGTTTAAATTTAAATAATGTCTTCTGATTGGTCGACAATAAAAATGTTCACATTAAGTTCAAATTTTGCATGGTGATCAAGACCAACTTAATATTAAATTTTACATATTGTAAGCCCAATCAGTCAAGTATTAATTGTAATTTTACGAGTTTAGTATGGGATGTCACAAGAGATTTCTGGAGAAGGTATGTAGCCTGTAGGTAAGACTTCACGACACAATGGATCTGTTATTCATCCAGAGTATTATGGAGATTAAAAAATTGCAGAGAAAATCGTCTTGTGCCGTGTCGTGCATCGTTACTATGGGGATGTTGCATGTTCTGTGCTCGCTCATCAACGCGTTACACTGAGCGTTTTCCTAGTATACCCTTTGCGAGCTAGATGGCCGTGAAAATCGTGTTTTAGGGCGGTTTTAATCAGTAATCTTAGTAGTAGTAGTAGTAGTAGTAGTAGTTGAGCGAGCGTAGCGAGCTACACCACGGTACTCTTATGGCACCTTCTCTGTGTGTGTTTTTTTTATTTTTTTTATATTTTTTTGTGGTCACAGCCCAGGTCAAACCGCTCAAGCAATCGATCTGAAATTTTGTACACATACTAACGTAATCTATGAGGTCCCTGGGTTCGTTTTTGAACGGGATCCCGTGATTGGTTCAAATTTTAAAAAAATTATCTTTTGTGTGGTTGTTCCGATCAATTTGAAATTTTGACAAGTCATTTCAACCAACATTGTACCTAATCATAAAAAGTTTCAGCCAAATCCTCCCAATGGTTCATATTTGAAACCATTTTTCATGTGATTTTTGAAATTTAAACTAGAACCGATGCATGGTCATTGGTACCAACATTTCAGGTACTTTTGCCTATTTTCAGTCTGATCTGACGTTATATTCAAAAGTATTTGTCATTTTAGGGACATTTTATTCAATAATATAGAAATATTTGTAAAACGTATACTACATTTTCATCCCTGCCTTCTTTAAGCTTCTGCTCCAAGGCCTGTAGAGCAGCCAAGCAGTCCACAATTTACAGTAAAACTAGCGCTTATAAAATCGGATGCAGTTCGAAGGCCACATACTCCATTTGGTAGTTTAATTGGTCGGTTAATTGATTGACCAATTTTGATTGGTCGACAATCAAAATGTTCCGATTAGGTTCAAATTTTGCATGGTGATCATAAGACCAACATAATCTAACATTTCACACATTGTAAGCCCAATCAGTCAATTATTAATTGTCATTTTACAAGTTTAGTATGGGTTGTCAAAAGCTGGAAAAAGTATGTAGGAAAGTCACGACACAATGGATCTGATATTCATCCAAAGTATTTATATGGAGATTGGAAAGTTGCAGGGAAAATCGTCTTGTGCTGTGTCGTTTATCGTGACTGGGGATGTTGCATGTTCTGTGCTCACTCATCAACGCGTTACACTGAGCGTTTTCCTAGTAGAAGTAGTAGTCTCCTGGAATTCAAATCCGGTAAACAGGCCACAGCCTTAACGGCTAAACCGATTGATCTCACATTTTTACCACGTGTGCACTTTTGGCGTCTGATTTGCCCTCGCCCCCTTGACTTTTTTTGTGCCGCCATTTTGAAACCGGAAGTGACGTCATAACTCGTCAACGGTTAGACCGATTTGAACGAAATTTGCGCCAAACGATTCAGACGATCATCTTTATGGATTATCAGTAGCAAAAGCCTTTTTTTTTTTTAAAGAAACCGGAAATGATGTAATTAAATTTGAAATACATTGATTGGTATTTCGGCAACAAAGGTTGATCCGATTATTTTGATATTTATGTAACGTATGTACTTTTGACGTCGCATGTGACTTGTTATAAAACCAACCGGAAGCCGCTATTTTGAAACCGGAAGTTACATCATATCTCAATAACGGCTAAATGGATTTGAACGAGAGCAGCGCTAAACAATTAAGACGGTCAACTTTATGTTTTACCATCAGTAATATTTGCAGTTTTCCAAACCAAAACCGGAAATGACGTCACACATTTTAATAATCTCACAAATTTAAATTTTGATGCAATAAATATACTATTTGAGACGGCTTATAATAAAATGTATTCATGTATTAGAATTCAAGGGGTCAGAGATTGCAGCCGCCATTTTGAAACCGGAAGTAACGTCATATCTCAAAAACTGGTAGACATATCAGTCCGAAACTATCGCCAAACGATTCGGAAGGCCAACAGTCAAACTAGAATTTTCCTATTTATGAGACCGGATATGACGTATCAGATAATATCGTATTCTATAACCTAGGTATTTTTCCCGCGATACATAGCTTGCGACTATTCTATCGAAAGACAATTGAACCCTGAACACGAATCTAACGATTGGTCCTGTTTTATATAAGGAACGTGATAATTGCTTATTATATATGTTTATGTAACGCGTTGATGAGCGAACACCGATACGTGCAACACCTCGAACCGAAATTATGTCTATCGTCTTATTCGTACAATGCAATTTTTGAGAATTCAAAGAGCTGAGCAAAGTCGGAAGGAGTTCGGTAAGATATCAAATACGGTAACATCATTGGGGAGGACAAACATGCAATCTTTGAACCGCAATTTGAGAATGACTGAGGACGATTCTTTGGAAAATGAACTGTACGGGATTGGAATGAGTTTAGGAAGGAAATGAAGAATGGGTTTATTTTGATGCGAATATACTTACATTCTTTTCAAATATAGCCTATTAAAATATAGCTTTAAAACAATATTTACAATTATATCAGTATTTTTGGCACTAGCACTTGTGTGGCTAAACAGGGATGCTGTGGGGCCAGGGCGGGCCATCGCCATGGACCTTTTTTTGAAGGCAGGGCGGTGCCCTGGCTACTTTTTGGGAAACGGGCAGGGTGCGCCCTGCCATTTTTTATCAAAATCCATTAAATTAATCCATGGTTTACGATTTAATTCTTAAAAAATGCATGTATGCAGTGCAATGTAGGTATATATACCTACAATGCATCAGTACTTTTGTTACAGAAGAGAAGTTTAAGATCTATTTTAAAAGTTGGTAAAAAAATAGTAATGTTTTCTAAAAATTCCCGCTGGGGCAATATTGTGCCTATTGCGCCCCTCACCCCCCGCGGGTCGTGAACTCTATGAATTTTGCTTTTCTTCGGCGCCCTGGCACTTATTTTACTAGGACTGCACCAGGTTTACTAGGTTTATCATAAATGAAAAGCAATTATCATTTATCACACTCCTGGTAAAACAGGACCAATCGTTAGATTCGTGTTCAGGGTTCAATTGTCTTTCAATAGAATGGTCGCAAGCTATGTATCGAGGGAAAAATACCTGTTATCGAATTAATGACAAGTATCACAATTTTGGCCACTCCTATACAAAATATTTCATATTTTTGTAATATACTTTAAATATGCTCCTTATTTTAAATCCTTCGGTGTGTTTTTGTTTAATTAGTATGAACAGAGCCAATTATATAATACATTTTCTAATGCATAAAACTTACCCAAAGTTTGCACCCCCGCCACCCCCGAAAGGAGCAACTTTTTGATATGGACCCGTTCTCAGTTTGGTCAGTATGATTTTCTGAATAAATGAGCGAAAATCCAAGCGTCTATCAATTAACGCCGATAAGTTAGTCCAATCTGCCCTACTATACCTCCAAACAAATGAATTATAAATAAGTTCAATTTCTTCCCCATAAAAAACACTTCGTGTAAAAATAACAGCCAAGTCTCTTACACTAAAAAAAAATGAAATCTAAAAATTCTGCACTGAAAAGTAGTGATATCAAAAAATTTGCCAAGTCAAAACTTTATTTGAAAATCAAAAAATACTTGGCGCATCGTGTATATATATAGCTATTAGCTTGGAAGTATAGGCCAATTATAAAATATACATAAAATATCCATATACATAGTACACCTATAATGCCTTAAAAAAACGATGCGCCAAGTATTTTTTGATTTTCAAATAAAGTTTTGAATTGGCTTATTTTTTGATATCACTACTTTTCAGTGCAAAATTTTTAGATTTCATATTTTTTTTTAGTTGAAGAGACTTGGCTGTTATTTTTACACGAAGTGTTTTTTATGGGGATATCACTCCCTTTTTTAGTTTATTCTTGCAACTTGTGACAATCAAATGAACAATTACTAAATCCTTTAAAAAAATCACCCTTTACAATTTGGTTATTTTCATCAGGAATAGCAAAGATTTCATTCCAATCGGTCAACCAAGGTCCGAGATATGGCAACATATCCGTTGTCAAAATGGCTACTGAAATTTCTGCGCTGCTACATAGAATTTATAACTATAAATGATGTGTATCATTTTTAGCTTTCTGAATATGTATTTATTGTATAGGAGGGGATTATAATAATTTATAAATTTGAATGACGTCATTTCCGGTCTCATAAATAGGAACATTCTAGTTTGACTGTTCATATTCCATAGATCGTTTCGCGCTAGTTTCATACCGATCTGTCAACTAGTTTTCGAGATATGGCGTTTCTTCCGGTTTCAAAATGGCTGCTGAAATCACTGACTCCTTGAATTATTATTTAAACATGATTACATTTTATTATAAGCTGTCTGAAATAGTATATTTATTGCATCAAAATGTAAATTTGTGAGATTATTAAAAAGTGTGACGTCATTTCCGGTTTTGGTATGGGTAACTTCAAACATTATTGATGATAATGCATAAAGTTGACCGTCTAAATTGTTTAGCGCTGGTTTCGTTCAAATCTATTTAGCCGTTATTGAGATATGATGTCACTTCCGATTTCAAAATGGCGGCTTCTGGTTGGTTTTATAACAAGTCAAATGAGATATCAGAAGTATATACGTTACATAAATATCAAAATAATCGGATCAAATTTGTTGCCGCAATGCCAATCGATGTATTTCAAATTTCATGACGTCATTTCCGGTTACGTTAACATAAATTTTAGTCTGTTGCTATTGATAATCCATAAAGTTGACCGTCCGAATCGTTTGGCGCTATTTTCGTTCCAATCGGTTTAGCCGTTGTCGAGATATAATGTCACTTCCGGTTTCAAAATGGCGGCACAAAAAAAGTCAAGGAGGGGGCAGATCAGACGCCAAAAGTGCACACGTGGTAAAAATGTGAGATCAATCGGTTCAGCCGTTTATGCTGTGGCCTGTTTACCGGATTTGAATTCCAGGAGACTACTACTATACTAAGATTATGAAAACCGCCCTAAAACACGGTTTTCACGGCCCTCTAGCTCGCAAAGAGCGTAACCTATTGTTACCAAATTTGGTATATGTTGTAGGGTGGGCCATAGCTCGAAATTAAGATATTTCGCAACAATGTGAGATTCCCCAATTTTAAGATCCAGTAGGCCGAAAATGCCACTTTGATTCCTACAGTAAAAGTGGGTTTGCTCCAGCCTTTTTAAATGAGTGTGCGCACGCCGTACGACTTGGCTGGCGTGGAGTGACCGCTCCACTAGATACAATAAATGATATTTTCCTCAACAATGGAAAACTGCACATTGTTGCGAAATCGGTAAAGTTGACCCAAAGAATGTACCTTTCTTATGACGCAAAGTTTTTTAGATCGGATGAACGGTTTTGGCGCTACGATGTCGTAAAAAAGTGGTAAAATTCACGCCGTTCAAGGCTCGCCGGGCGCGAGAATGGAAACGACAAAGAGTTGCTTATGGGAGAAGCCGCTGATTGAGCTGATTTGCTTTGCTGTGCAGTCGGATGCGCATCTAGTGGAGCGGTCGCTCCACCCAGCCAAGTCGTACCGTACACTCACACTCACTCAACATACCGTAAATGACTAATAAACTGAGGAGCAGACCAACCACTTTTACTGTAAGCAACAACATGGCATTTTCGGCCTACTGGATCTTAAAATTGGAAAATCTCACATTGTTGCGATATATCTTAATTTCGAGCTATGGCCCACCCCACTACATATACCAAATTAGGGAACAATATGTTATGCCGTTTGCGAGCTAGAGGGCCGAGAAAACAGTGAAATTACACCACTTTCTGATTCTGAAGATGATATCAGGAAACGTTGCTATCACCGCCACAGCCTAAACGGCTGAACCGATCAACCTGAAATTTTTACCACATATGCACTTTTGGCGTCTGATGATACCTTGCCACTTGTGATTTTTTGTGCCGCCATTTTTAAACCGGAAGTGACGTCATATCTCAAAAACGTCTGGACCGATTAGAACGAAATTAGCGCCATTCGATTTAGACGGTCATCTATATGAAGTATCAATAAAAAAATTATTATTTTCTTATTTTCTGAACCGGAAGTGACGTCATAAATACGCAATATTTAACTTATTTCAACAAATTATACTTAAAATACATACATAAGTAACTTACATTGTAACATAGACAATACAAATTATAAATTCAAGGAGGCAGTGTTCTCGGCCGCCATTCCTGAAACCGGAAGTGACGTAATATATCTAAAACGCCTGTACCGTTTGCAACTGAACTAGCTCCTGCGTATTCATTCTGCAACTTTTTTTGAAACTCAATTGTGAAAAATGAATAAACAAATTAACGGTACCGGAAATGGCGGCAGGAACCACTAAATAAAACCGGTAGTGACGTCATATAATACATACGGCAAGACCGATTTTACGGAAATATAGGGATTATGAATTCAGATGGTCGTTCATAAAGTATCAACTAGATTGTTTTCCTATTACCTATACCGGAAATGACGTCATAAATATGCTAAATGACGTCATAAATATGATAATTGACACAAAATTCACCACTTTATACTTTTAAATAGATATTTAGTAAACCTACTTTGTAAATAATTATAAATTCAAGGTTGCAGTGTTCTCGGCCGCCATTTTTAAAACCGGAAGTGACGTCATATATTGAAAACAGCTGTACCGATTGCAACCAAATTTTGGAAATGTGTAGGACTAATAATTATGAATTGAAGACGACATTATTTTCGGCCGCCATTGTTAAAACCGGAAGTGACGTCATATATCGAAAACGGCTGTACCGATTGCAACCAAATTTTGGAAATATGGAGGACTAATAATTATGAATGAAATACGACATTATTTTCGGCCGCCATTGTTAAAACCGGAAGTGACGTCATATATCGAAAACGGCTGTACCGATTGCAACCAAATTTTGGAAATATGTAAGAATTATAATTATGGATTAAAGGCGACATTATTTTTGGCCGCCATTGTTAAAACCGGAAGTAACGTCATATATCAAAAACGGCTGTACCGATAGCAACCAAATTTTGGAAATGTGTAGGACTTATAATTATGAATTAAAGACGACATTATTTTCGGCCGCCATTGTTAAAACCGGAAGTGACGTCATATGTCGAAATCGTCTGTACCGATTGCAACCAAATTTTGGAAATATGGAGGACTAAAAATTATGAATTAAAGACGACATTATTTTCGGCCGTCATTGTTAAAACCGGAAGGGACGTCATATATCGAAAACGTCTGTACCGATTGCAACCAAATTCTGGAAATATGTAGGACTTATAATTATGGATAAAAAGACGACATTATTTTCGGCCGCCATTGGTTAAACCGGAAGTGACGTCATATATCGAAATCGTCTGTACCGATTGCAACCAAATTGTGCAATTATGTAGGACTTATAATTATGAATTCAAGACGACATTATTTTCGGCCGCTATTTCAAAACCGGAAGTGACGTCATATATCGAAAACGGCTGGATCGATTATAACGAAACTTAAGCTATTCTTCTTGGATAATCATTTTCATCTTATACCAAACGCAACTTTTCTTAGTAAGCAAATCGGTTGAGGCGTATTTTTTTAAAGAAATTAGTCCCTGCTCGGACTTGTGCTACAAGCTGTATGAATAAACTAACAAAAGAAGTGATATCCCAGAAAAAAACACTCCGTGTAAAAAAGGCAGCCAAGTCTCTTTACTTTAAAAAAATTCAACACCGAAAAGGAGTGATATCAAAAAAGGAGCCAAGTCAATGACATTTCCAAATATTTAATCGTATTTTTGTAATAAAAGAATAAACACCGAGAAATACTTTACAAAAGGACTTGGCGCATCGTTTTTTAAATTCATTTTTTGATTCATAAGCATATGCTATTGATATACAACCGTAATTTAGAATTTTTAGAATAATAGGGAAACATCTTTCAATTACATATTATACATATACCTACTGTAAAATATTATCTATTAGAATATGTACGTACGCGATAAAACTTGTTGCCTATGTTTTCTATAAATACACAATAGTTAGTTATCTTCGTAATATTGTTTCGTGGTCAACATAATTAAGTCTCATGCGTTAAACCTTCTCATCATGAAATACATTTCTATTAATCCACATTTTATAACAAAACATTTCACAAAGTACATAGTCACATTGAATTTCTATTAAAAATTTTAACTTTATACACTTGACACTTCAAAAATATATAATAGTGTTCCAAAGACAGTTCGTAATTATTTGACAACGTTTCATGATTTCCTTCAGTCAAGATCAAATTATGAAAAGATACCCTTCTAATATCACCATATTTACAGTGCTATAAGAATATGTATGAGCCCACTTCCAATTGTTATTTAATTCTTCCACCCTTATATTACTTATCTATTACAGCATGAAATCTTTCTACTATCGCCATTGACAAAACTATAAAATAGCCATTACTAAAAGTAGCTTGATTCATAGTTTCTGGCTCTAATAGAAAGAGGAAAATGTACCTACTTTAAATTTCTTTCCACTTTTAGTATTGAATGAGGTCTTTAAAAAAACGATGCGCCAAGTCCTTTTGTAAAGTATTTCTCGGTGTTTATTCTTTTATTTCAAAAATACGATTAAATATTTGGAAATGTCATTGACTTGGCTCCTTTTTTGATATCACTCCTTTTCGGTGTTGAATTTTTTTAAAGTAAAGAGACTTGGCTGCCTTTTTTACACGGAGTGTTTTTTTCTGGGATACGTTTTACTGGGCAGCCTCAGGAATAAAACTCTCTATGGGTAGATAAATTCTAACTTGAGAAAATTTAAGCTGGGCAACTTTAAATAAAAAATAACTCTATGGTTAGGCAGAATTTAAACTTGTGAAAAATTCAATATAAAAAGGGAGACTGCGGCAGGATTCGAACCGACGTTCTTTTGCACCACAGGCCAATGCTTTACCAACTAAGCTATTGGGTCTGCGATATGGAATGGTTAATAATATACACAGCTTACGCGCATTCAACAGCGCAGCGGAGCTTCTCAGTGGAATAGCCGATTCTCCCAGAAGCAACTCTTTGTCGTTTCCATTCTCGCAGCCCGCGAGCAATTAACATTGTTGAGCGAGCGTCACCACGGTACTCTTATGGCACTTTCTCTGTGTGTTTTTTTTTTATTATTTTTTTGCCTGCACTGCCCAGGTTAAACCGCTCAAGCAATCGAACTGAAATTTTGCACATATACTAACGTAATCTATGCAGTCCCTGGGATCGTTTTTGAACGGGCTCATGTGATTGGTTCAAATTTAAAAAAAATATCTTTTGATTGGTTGTTCCGAGCAATTTGTAATTTTGACAAGTCATTACGACCAACATTGTACCCAATCATACAAAGTTTCAGCCATATCCTCCCATTGGTTAAAATTTAAAAAAATCTTTCACATGATTTTTGAAATTTAAACTAGAACCGTATGACCGATCAACTTAAAACTTTGCATGGTCATTAAGACCAACATTATCTGTATTTTTGAAAATTTTCAGACTTATCTGTGTTTAAATCCAAAAGTTATTGACATTTTACGGACATTTTGCGTGTTGGCTGTCAAATTACTCAAAAATGTTGATCACGGCTACTTCGACTCTTTATAGTTCCAAGGTAGTTAGAGCAGAAACTTTCAAACGTATGAAACTGATATGACCGTTCAACAGATCGTCTAATATTGTGTAAGTACACACACTTATATCACATGAGTGGTCCCAGGTATATTTTTTTAAATAGATCCTATGATTTTTGAATATTAACAAGGAACATTCTAATCATAAAGGTTCAATCAATCAACCTAAAACTTTGCATGGTTATTGGGACTAATACTTTAGGAATATTTGGTGATTTTTATACCTACAAGTCTGACGAATTTCAAGAATTATTGGCTTTTAATGATATTTTCGATAGACATAATTTCGGTTCGAGGTGTTGCGCGTGTCCGTGCTCGCTCATCAACGAGTTACTCAGAGCGTTTTCCTAGTGTAGGTAGTCCCTATCCCGCTCAGAAAAACCGCACTAAATCAGCTCTTACGCATAAAGTATTGATGATACAGAAAAATGGTAAATTACAAAGTTATTGACTTTAACGAGTACTTTAACTTTTGTCTGAGACATCTGTACGTCAAATTACCGATTTAAGGTGTAGATAAAATATTAGGTTTAGAATTTTATTTTTCCAAGATGGCGCTCAAAATTTGTAAAATTAATTTTTTTCACAATAGAGCATAAAGTTTTAATTTTAATTAAAAATAATTAATCCTCTATTTCTTTTCGGATGGGCTACCGGAAGTAATAACTTTACCCCCCCCCCCCCCCCCCCCGCCCCCAGGGCTGGGGACAACTTTTTGATCAAGACCCGTTCTCAGTTTGATCAGTAAAATTTTCTGAACAAATGAGCCAAAATTCATACATTTATCACCAAACGCCGAAAAGTTAGTCTAATCTACCGCACTATAATGGGTATGCGTTTCCTGTGTTAAAATGAGCATATGGAACACAGAAACGACAGAAATTCAGCCAAAGTGCTTCATCACTCAACTTCAGTGTTCCATATGAAACGGGAAAAGTCCCGATTAGGAACAGGGGATGAGAATGTTGATAATTTTTTGTCGCTTACATATAGTTTAGACTATTCCTGAATATAATCAGTGCAGGTTTCAGGCTGATCAATGCAAAAGCCTAACGAGAATAAGTATGCAAATATTGAAAGCGCCATATCTCGAAACAGCCAAATGGTCGTATGGAACAAACAAGTACTAAGGTGACGATGTATATTTGATGTATATATTTTATATCTGGCCTATACTTCTAAGCTATTTATATACACGATGCGCCAAGTATTTTTTGATTTTCAAATAAAGTTTTGACTTGGTTCACTTTTTGATATCACTACTTTTCAGTGCAGAATTTTTAGATTTTATATTTTTTTTTAGATGAAGAGACTTGGCTGTTTTTTTACACGGAGAGTTTTTTATTGGGTTCTTATTACTTCGTTCAAGTTTGAAGTTCATCTAACAATAAATCACACTTTTATGATATTATCTGTTTTTGTTAGATTCTTAAGCTGCCAATTACTGGTGCCTTACCCTATTCGAGCTCTGTTCATTATCAACTTATTTTATTATAGTTGTACATTGTCTCCATCAATCATTAGCAATAATGGAACGAAAACACAACAAATACTACG
The DNA here is from genome assembly GCA_934045905.1 of Leuctra nigra. Taxonomy (NCBI): domain Eukaryota; kingdom Metazoa; phylum Arthropoda; class Insecta; order Plecoptera; family Leuctridae; genus Leuctra; species Leuctra nigra. The sequence goes on along the minus strand of OW203761.1, from coordinate 61,505,323 downwards.
TGAAAATAGGCGCAGACAAAAAGATATGGAATATAGCAATATAGCATCTAGCAAAAACACGGTGAAAATAGCCCCTGCGTCCATATTATAAAGGATGCACTTTGTTATTTCATTGTCCATAGCAAAATGTCTGGCAAAGTTTCTTTGATGTTCTATATAGCTGTATTTTGTATTTTTAAATGATTGATTGTAAATTAATTATGTTTAAGATTCATCGCACTGACTTCTGTTTGTTTGTTGTTTGATGTATTTTTCTGCCAGTATCAGTCGCACCGTTTCTCCGATCGAGCTGAAAGTTTGCAACTCTGGGAGTTACTAACCCTTTTTTCGATTTTTTTTTAAATATCCTAATATTTTATCACATTTCATTGGTCAAAGCTTAAATAATATCTTCGTGTCGTTTTCAGAGTTTTGAAATAGTTGGATTACCAAATTCATGATTAGTTGATCTGTTATTCAATTGTTCCAGATTGATGGGAAGTAGCAATGCAAATCAGTATATTCAGTTATCTTTGATATCTTTGAGTGGATCGTGATTGTCGGAGGTGCTGTGATCGGTGCTCGCTTATCAACGCTCTACACTGAGCGCTTTCCTCGTTCACTGAACTAATACAAAATGTCCGTGTATAACCATGTACAAGTGTACATTCATACTTACGGCTGTTTCAATTGTCTAGTTTGCTTGAACTTCCTGACTGTTACAACTTGACAAGTACTTGCTCCGCGAGGAGGCTGGCATGCAGGTCGGTGGGAGAGGAAGCACTGGAATTAGCATATAATCTTCACATAGCGATGATTTGATTGTCGACTCATTGTTCCACCACGCAGCTGTTGCTGAGCGAAATCTCTCGCTAATGAGCTGGCATCTCAGCCGGAACGACCTCCAACTCGCAGCCAACTTCACTCGATACAGTAAATAATATTTCAACGTTATGATATGAGCATTCAGATTTCACAGTGCATTAATAACATTTTAGAACAGGCGCTTAGGAATGGTAGGCTCTGATTTAAATCCCCTCTCTATGATTTTACACATTTTTAAGTCAAAAAAAATATGCTTAAAAAGTGTTAAAACCGCGTAAAAAAGCACCAAATTCATGCCTAAAATTCAAAAAATGTCCGGACTGTGCGCCCCGGACCCGCATATAACCGGGGGGCTCCCCCCCACCCCCAAGGTCCCCCATTGTCTTCGTGGCCAAGAATATCTCCAGCTAAAGTTAGTTGAAATATTATTCTCCCCCCCCCCCCCCCCCCCCCATGCAAATGTACTTACTACGCACCTGTTTTAGAAAAAACACCGTGGCCAAGAATATGAACCACAGGTATTACGTTTTTTTTTAAATTCTTCAAAGAAAGAATTTTATCCAATACAGACTCTCTTTATAAAATTCATAAAATCGAATTCCTAGGGCAAAGTTTTGTGTTAGGGAAAGACTGATTGTTCTGCTAGTTTTCCGTCCCTCCCTGCCCAGGTGCTGCCTCTATCGGATTAGTTTTAGCTTTTCACGTGCCTATTTGTTGCCTTTACATTCACAGACATTCAGGACATTCAGGACATTCAGGACCATCGCACTGCACGTGAAATGTTGTTAAAGGCAGAGCTAACTCAAGAGACCTGAGATAATGATCGTGTAACGCGGGCAGGATATCTTGGTAGTAGGTTCAATGTTAATTACTATCATTATCATTTGTAATAATCCGAATCAACGTGTAACGCGGGCAGGATATCTTGGTAGTAGGTTCAAAGTTAATTACTATCATTATCATTTGTAATAATCCGAATCAACGTGTAACGCGGGCAGGATATCTTGGTAGTAGGTTCAATGTTAATTACTATCATTATCATTTGTAATAATCCGAATCAACGTGTAACGCGGGCAGGATATCTTGGTAGTAGGTTCAATGTTAATTACTATCATTATCATTAGTAATAATCCGAATCAACGTGTAACGCGGGCAGGATATCTTGGTAGTAGGTTCAATGTTAATTACTATCATTATCATTTGTAATAATCCGAATCAACGTGTAACGCGGGCAGGATATCTTGGTAGTAGGTTCAATGTTAATTACTATCATTATCATTTGTAATAATCCGAATCTACGTGTAACGCGGGCAGGATATCTTGGTAGTAGGTTCAATGTTAATTACTATCATTATCATTTGTAATAATCCGAATCAACGTGTAACGCGGGCAGGATATCTTGGTAGTAGGTTCAATGTTAATTACTATCATTATCATTTGTAATAATCCGAATCAACGTGTAACGCGGGCAGGATATCTTGGTAGTAGGTTCAATGTTAATTACTATCATTATCATTTGTAATAATCCGAATCAACGTGTAACGCGGGCAGGATATCTTGGTAGTAGGTTCAATGTTAATTACTATCATTATCATTTGTAATAATCCGAATCAACGTGTAACGCGGGCAGGATATCTTGGTAGTAGGTTCAATGTTAATTACTATCATTATCATTTGTAATAATCCGAATCAACGTGTAACGCGGGCAGGATATCTTGGTAGTAGGTTCAATGTTAATTACTATCATTATCATTAGTAATAATCCGAATCAACGTGTAACGCGGGCAGGATATCTTGGTAGTAGGTTCAATGTTAATTACTATCATTATCATTTGTAATAATCCGAATCAACGTGTAACGCGGGCAGGATATCTTGGTAGTAGGTTCAATGTTAATTACTATCATTATCATTTGTAATAATCCGAATCTACGTGTAACGCGGGCAGGATATCTTGGTAGTAGGTTCAATGTTAATTACTATCATTATCATTTGTAATAATCCGAATCAACGTGTAACGCGGGCAGGATATCTTGGTAGTAGGTTCAATGTTAATTACTATCATTATCATTGGTAATAATCCGAATCAACGTGTAACGCGGGCAGGATATCTTGGTAGTAGGTTCATTGTTAATTACTAACATTATCATTAGTAATAATCCGAATCAACGTGTAACGCGGGCAGGATATCATGGTAGTAGGTTCAATGTTAATTACTATCATTATCATTTGTAATAATCCGAATCAACGTGTAACGCGGGCAGGATATCTTGGTAGTAGGTTCAATGTTAATTACTATCATTATCATTTGTAATAATCCGAATCAACGTGTAACGCGGGCAGGATATCTTGGTAGTAGGTTCAATGTTAATTACTATCATTATCATTTGTAATAATCCGAATCAACGTGTAACGCGGGCAGGATATCTTGGTAGTAGGTTCAATGTTAATTACTATCATTATCATTTGTAATAATCCGAATCAACGTGTAACGCGGGCAGGATATCTTGGTAGTAGGTTCAATGTTAATTACTATCATTATCATTTGTAATAATCCGAATCAACGTGTAACGCGGGCAGGATATCTTGGTAGTAGGTTCAATGTTAATTACTATCATTATCATTTGTAATAATCCGAATCAACGTGTAACGCGGGCAGGATATCTTGGTAGTAGGTTCAATGTTAATTACTATCATTATCATTAGTAATAATCCGAATCAACGTGTAACGCGGGCAGGATATCTTGGTAGTAGGTTCAATGTTAATTACTATCATTATCATTTGTAATAATCCGAATCAACGTGTAACGCGGGCAGGATATCTTGGTAGTAGGTTCAATGTTAATTACTATCATTATCATTTGTAATAATCCGAATCTACGTGTAACGCGGGCAGGATATCTTGGTAGTAGGTTCAATGTTAATTACTATCATTATCATTTGTAATAATCCGAATCAACGTGTAACGCGGGCAGGATATCTTGGTAGTAGGTTCAATGTTAATTACTATCATTATCATTTGTAATAATCCGAATCAACGTGTAACGCGGGCAGGATATCTTGGTAGTAGGTTCAATGTTAATTACTATCATTATCATTTGTAATAATCCGAATCAACGTGTAACGCGGGCAGGATATCTTGGTAGTAGGTTCAATGTTAATTACTATCATTATCATTTGTAATAATCCGAATCAACGTGTAACGCGGGCAGGATATCTTGGTAGTAGGTTCAATGTTAATTACTATCATTATCATTTGTAATAATCCGAATCAACGTGTAACGCGGGCAGGATATCTTGGTAGTAGGTTCAATGTTAATTACTATCATTATCATTAGTAATAATCCGAATCAACGTGCAACGCGGGCAGGATATCTTGGTAGTAGGTTCAATGTTAATTACTATCATTATCATTTGTAATAATCCGAATCAACGTGTAACGCGGGCAGGATATCTTGGTAGTAGGTTCAATGTTAATTACTATCATTATCATTTGTAATAATCCGAATCTACGTGTAACGCGGGCAGGATATCTTGGTAGTAGGTTCAATGTTAATTACTATCATTATCATTTGTAATAATCCGAATCAACGTGTAACGCGGGCAGGATATCTTGGTAGTAGGTTCAATGTTAATTACTATCATTATCATTAGTAATAATCCGAATCAACGTGTAACGCGGGCAGGATATCATGGTAGTAGGTTCAATGTTAATTACTATCATTATCATTTGTAATAATCCGAATCAACGTGTAACGCGGGCAGGATATCTTGGTAGTAGGTTCAATGTTAATTACTATCATTATCATTTGTAATAATCCGAATCAACGTGTAACGCGGGCAGGATATCTTGGTAGTAGGTTCATTGTTAATTACTATCATTATCATTTGTAATAATCCGAATCAACGTGTAACGCGGGCAGGATATCTAGGTAGAAGGTTCAATGTTAATTACTATCATTATCATTAGTAATAATCCGAATCAACGTGTAACGCGGGCAGGTAATCATGGTAGTAGGTTCAATGTTAATTACTATCATTATCATTTGTAATAATCCGAATCAACGTGTAACGCGGGCAGGATATCTTGGTAGTAGGTTCAATGTTAATTACTATCATTATCAATAGTAATAATCCGAATCAACGTGTAACGCGGGCAGGATATCTTGGTAGAAGGTTCAATGTTAATTACTATCATTATCATTAGTAATAATCCGAATCAACGTGTAACGCGGGCAGGATATCTAGGTAGAAGGTTCAATGTTAATTACTATCATTATCATTAGTAATAATCCGAATCAACGTGTAACGCGGGCAGGTAATCATGGTAGTAGGTTCAATGTTAATTACTATCATTATCATTTGTTATAATCCGAATCAACGTGTAACGCGGGCAGGATATCTTGGTAGTAGGTTCAATGTTAATTACTATCATTATCATTTGTAATAATCCGAATCAACGTGTAACGCGGGCAGGATATCTTGGTAGTAGGTTCAATGTTAATTACTATCATTATCATTTGTAATAATCCGAATCAACGTGTAACGCGGGCAGGATATCTTGGTAGTAGGTTCAATGTTAATTACTATCATTATCATTTGTAATAATCCGAATCAACGTGTAACGCGGGCAGGATATCTTGGTAGTAGGTTCAATGTTAATTACTATCATTATCATTTGTAATAATCCGAATCAACGTGTAACGCGGGCAGGATATCTTGGTAGTAGGTTCAATGTTAATTACTATCATTATCATTTGTAATAATCCGAATCAACGTGTAACGCGGGCAGGATATCTTGGTAGTAGGTTCAATGTTAATTACTATCATTATCATTAGTAATAATCCGAATCAACGTGTAACGCGGGCAAGATATCTTGGTAGTACGTTCAACGTTAATTACTATCATTATCATTTGTAATAATCCGAATCAACGTGTAACGCGGGCAGGATATCTTGGTAGTAGGTTCAATGTTAATTACTATCATTATCATTTGTAATAATCCGAATCAACGTGTAACGCGGGCAGGATATCTTGGTAGTAGGTTCATTGTTAATTACTATCATTATCATTTGTAATAATCCGAATCAACGTGTAACGCGGGCAGGATATCTTGGTAGTAGGTTCAATGTTAATTACTATCATTATCATTTGTAATAATCCGAATCAACGTGTAACGCGGGCAGGATATCTTGGTAGTAGGTTCATTGTTAATTACTATCATTATCATTTGTAATAATCCGAATCAACGTGTAACGCGGGTAGGATATCTTGGTAGTAGGTTCAATGTTAATTACTATCATTATCATTTGTAATAATCCGAATCAACGTGTAACGCGGGCAGCATATCTTGGTAGTAGGTTCAATGTTAATTACTATCATTATCATTTGTAATAATCCGAATCAACGTGTAACGCGGGCAAGATATCTTGGTAGTAGGTTCAATATTAATTACTATCATTATCATTTCTAATAATCCAAATCAACGTGTAACGCGGGTAGGATATCTTGGTAGTAGGTTCAATGTTAATTACTATCATTATCATTTGTAATAATCCGAATCAACGTGTAACGCGGGCAGGATATCTTGGTAGTAGGTTCATTGTTAATTACTATCATTATCATTTGTAATAATCCGAATCAACGTGTAACGCGGGCAGGATATCTTGGTAGTAGGTTCAATGTTAATTACTATCATTATCATTTGTAATAATCCGAATCAACGTGTAACGCGGGCAGGATATCTTGGTAGTAGGTTCAATGTTAATTACTATCATTATCATTTGTAATAATCCGAATCAACGTGTAACGCGGGCAGGATATCTTGGTAGTAGGTTCATTGTTAATTACTATCATTATCATTTGTAATAATCCGAATCAACGTGTAACGCGGGTAGGATATCTTGGTAGTAGGTTCAATGTTAATTACTATCATTATCATTTGTAATTGTGGCGGCCCTGGTTGTAATCCAGGAGGCCAGACACGGCGAAAGAGAGTAGAAGAAAAGAAGGGAAGGAGATAGGGAAGGCAGTGGATTTTGGATTGTTGAAGTAGCTAGTAAGAGTGTGGAAACAGAATTGTACTTTACATTTGAATCAATAAAATGATCTAGTGGAGCGGTCGCTCCACCCAGCCAAGTCGTACTATACACTCACGGTCACTCAACATACCGTTAATGCCTAATAAACTGAGGAGCAGACCAAACACTTTTACTGTAAGCAACAACATGGCATTTTCGGCCTACTGGATCTCAAAATTGGTAAATCTCACATTGTTGCGAAATATCTTAATTTCGAGCTATGGCCCACCCCACTACATATACCAAATTTGGGAACAATAGGTTATGCCATTTGCGCGCTAGAGGACCGAGAAAACAGTGAAATTACACCACTTTCTGATTCTGAAGATGATGATGATTCTGATGATATCACGAAACGTCGCTATCACCGCCACAGCCTAAACGGCTGAACCGATCAACCTGAAATTTTTACCACATGTGCACTTTTGGCGTCTGAGGTGCCTTTTTATAAAACCAACCGGAAGCCGCCATTTTGAAACCGGAAGTGACGTCATAACTCAAAAACGTCTGGACCGATTAGAACGAAATTAGCGCCATTCGATTTAGATGGTCATCTATATGAAGTATCAATAAAATAATATTATTTTCTTATTTTCTAAACCGGAAGTGACGTCATAAATACGCAATATTTTACTTATTTCAACAAATTATACTTAAAATACGTACATAATTAACTTACATTGTAACATAGACAATACAATTTATATATTCAAGGTAGCAGTGTTCTCGGCCGCCATTCCTGAAACCGGAAGTGACGCTATATATCTAAAACGCCTGTACCGATTGCAACTGAACTAGCTCCTGCGTATTCATTCTGCTATTTATTTGAAAAATCAATTGTGAAAAATGAATAAATAAATTAATGGTACCGGAAATGGCGGCAGGAACCACTAAATGAAACCGGAAGTGACGTCATATATTACAAACGGCATGACCGATTTTACGGAAATATAGGGATTAGGAATTCAGATGGTCGTTCATGAAGGTATCAACTAGATAAAACTAGATTGTTTTCTTATTACCTATACCGGAATTCGGCCGCTATTTCAAAACCGGAAGTGACGTCATGTATCGAAAACGGCTGGATCGATTATAACGAAACTTAAGCTATTCTTCTTGGATAATCATTTTCATCTTATACCAAACGCAACTTTTCATAGTAACCAAATCGGTTGAGGCGTATTTTTTTAAAGAAATTAGTCCCTGCTCGGACATGTGCTACAAGCTGTATGAATAAACTAACAAAAGAAGTGATATCCCAGAAAAAACACTCCGTGTAAAAATACCAGCCAAGTCTCTTTAACTATAAAAAAAAATAGAAGAAATCTAAAAATTCAGCACTGAAAAGGAGTGATATCAAAAAAGGAGCCAAGTCAACGAATTTTCCAAATTTTAATCGTACCATTGAAATAAAAATATCAACCCCCGAGAAATACTTAAAAAAAGGACTTGGCGCATCGTTTTTTTAAAGACATTTTTCTATTCTTAAGCTTATGCCACTCACATACTACGTAGTTCAGAAATGCCTAGAAAAATTGGGACAAAACTTTCAAATTAAATATTGAACATTCTGTAAAATATTTTAAATTTAAATATAAGTACGCAAAGAAACATAGCATTGTCTTACAAGCAATAAATACAGAACAGTTGTGTTTGTGATTGGTAGGTACCTATAGTTTTGTGGGTACATCAACATACCTACTACAGCATTATACTTTGAACCTTCTCGCCGTGTAATTAATTGCTATTAATTAACATTTTATACCAAAAAAATTCATAAATTACATAACGTATTACTTTAGATAAAAATCTAGTCAGTAATTATTTGAGCAGCATGGCTCAGTGCACTAGTCACTTATACAAATCTCATTGACGGCCTTCTTGTAATGAGCGCTTTCGCTATTTCCCTCAGTCACGATATTGAGAAGTATGATTGATTAATATGACCCTAGAAATAGTGGCAATAACGAATAGACTAGGCCGCTTCCGTTTATTCGTTATTCGTTTATCCGTTTATTTCCTCTGAATATTGACAAAATACCAAAACTGCCAGTAGGTAAGAGTACTAGTTATATTAAAACGTAGTATGATTCGTCGATAATGAATGTGATATACTCAGGAAAATATACTTGTAGAGTTCTTCCTATACTTTTAGGATAGAAAAGTGTCTTTAAAAAAACGATGCGCCAAGTCCTTTTTTTAAGTATTTCTCGGGGGTTGATATTTTTATTTCAATGGTACGATTAAAATTTGGAAAATTCGTTGACTTGGCTCCTTTTTTGATATCACTCCTTTTCAGTGCTGAATTTTTAGATTTCTTCTATTTTTTTTTATAGTTAAAGAGACTTGGCTGGTATTTTTACACGGAGTGTTTTTTCTGGGATATACTTTATCTGAACAAGTATTAACTCCAAAGTGGTGACCCCGAACAGTGAATAATCTCTAACGTACAATTAGCATTATGGCAAACGGACAAGGTACAAGTAATACTAAATACCGGTGATTCTACTACAACACCTCCCGACATCCCTTCCAACACAATGAGGGGCGATGGAGACACCCCACGAACGGCCAACCTCGACGCCGCGACGCCCACGAATGCAGGTTTTCAACCATTCGTCGGTAGAGTAGCGGTTCGCGCTCCTCCATTCTGGCCGGCTAAACCAGCTCTATGGTTTGCCCAGCTGGAGGCGCAATTTGCTCTCTCTGGTATAACACAGGATGAAACACAATACCATCACGTTCTGGCACAATTGGAGAGTAAATACGCGGCTGAAGTTGAAGACATCATAGCGGCGCCCCCAGCGACCGGCAAGTACAATCTAATCAAGACGGAACTAATAACGCGTTTGTCAGCCTCTGCTAACGCACGGTTGAAGCAACTCCTCGACCGAGAAGACCAGGGCGATCGCACCCCTTCCCAGTTTCTGCGACACCTACGCAGTCTGGGCGGGACATTGGTTGGCGATCAACTTCTCCGGACTCTGTGGTTGAGCCGACTACAGCCGCGATTGCAAGAAATACTCGCGGCGTTTTCCCTCTCCACTGACCTGAACGAGCTCGCCAAGACAGCCGATCGAGTATGTGAGTCAACATCTGGTCCTCGAGTGAATACCGCTGCAATCGCCGATGTTCAATTTGCTCAGCTGTCTCGGCATGTTGATGCTCTTGCTGAGAACGTCGCGGCACTCAAACAAGCGACGGTGCATGGAGATCAGACACGTTCCAGGCGTCGGAGTCAAACACCTCCATCCCGCACTGGTAAACCCAGCACTGGTAAACCCAGCACTGGTAAACCCAGCACTGATGGAGCAGGAATCTGTTGGTACCACATGAAGTTTGGTAACGGCGCTCGCCGTTGTGGCAAACCATGTAAGTACCAGGGAAACGAGCGGGGCGGTCAGTAATGGCGGCTGACCACGGCCCGTCATCAAAACGCCTTTTTGTTACCGACGCCAATACACGGGTCAGGTTCCTCGTTGATACGGGGTCTGACGTGTGTGTTTATCCCCGAAACCTCGTCGGTGGGCGGCAGATTCGGTCGGGTTATACACTCATCGCAGCGAATGGGTCAACTATCAATACTTACGGCCCTATGACGTTGGCGTTGAACTTGGGACTTCGTCGCAATTTCACTTGGAGGTTCTTAATAGCGGACGTTGAGCAGCCCATTATTGGAGTTGACTTCTTGGCACACTACAGCCTTCTCGTCGACCTCAACAAACGCCGGTTAAGCGATGGCGTCACGTCCTTGTCAGTCTCGTGCGAGACTACCGCCGGACCGGTGGGTCTGGTACGAGTCATCACAAGAAAAGACACGATGTTTCAGCAGCTGCTCAATGCATATCCGGATATCACCCGACCTATCGGATCTATCACGACGCCTCGGCACAAAACTCTACACTTTATCCACACCACGCCAGGACCGCCGGAGTCATGTCATCCACGGCGACTCGCACCAGACCGTTTGACCTTGGCGAAACGAGAGTTTGATACCATGTTGCATGCAGGTGTCGCACGCCGGTCCTCCAGCTGTTGGTCAGCTCCTTTGCATCTCGCGCCGAAAAAAAACGGACAATGGAGGCCATGTGGGGACTACCGAACTCTCAACACCCGGACCATCCCGGACCGGTACCCTGTACCACACATCCAAGATTTTGCGCAACAGTTGGCAGGCAGGTCCATATTTTCTACAATAGACCTTGTCCGGGCATATAATCAGATACCCGTGGCCCCCGAAGATGTGCAGAAGACAGCGATAACCACGCCGTTTGGACTCTTCGAATTTCCATATATGAGCTTCGGGCTGCGCAACGCTGCACAAACGTTTCAACGGTTCATAGATGAGGTGCTTCGCGATTTCGAGTTTTGTTACGCCTACATTGATGACATACTTGTTGCTTCGGACGACAAGACTCAGCATGAAAAGCACCTTCACCTCTTGTTCAAGCGACTTAGCGAGTATGGAGTTTTGGACAACTCAGACAAGTGCGTGCTCGGTGCAGATGAGGTGACTTTCCTTGGCTACATTGTAAATGCATCGGGTACCAAGCCGTTGAAAGAGAAGGTCGACGCCATCCTATCCTACAAAAGACCGGGTAATGTGAAGGGCCTTCGTCGGTTCCTCGGCATGCCCTTACAAAAATATCCTATAGTTTACTTCAGCAAAATCGAAGTACAAATACTATAGTAAAATTTCTATAGTAGACTTTAGGATTATTGACACTTACTACAGTAGAATTACTGCAGGAATTGTCCTACAGCTTATCGCAGTATACTGCTGTACATTTACTTCAGTTCCTTTACTATAGTTTACTTTAGTATCTAGTGGAGCGGTCGCTCCACGCCAGCCAAGTCGTACGGCGCGCGCACACTCTCATTTAAAAAGGCTGGAGCAACCCACTTTTACTGTAAGCATCAAAGTGGCATTTTCGGCCTACTGAATCTTAAAATTGGGAAATCTCACATTGTTGCGAAATATCTTAATTTCGAGCTATGGCCCACCCCACCACATGTACCAAATATGGGAACAATGGGTTATTCCGTTTGCGAGCGGGAGGACCGTGAATATCGTGAAATTCGACGGCTTTCTTCAGATAATAATAATAATGTCTGGGGTTTAACGTCGCACTGTTCTGCAGCGAGGCTAATGGCGACGGATGAATGATTATGATGATGATTGGGAGATGATGGTGAAGAGTAGGTAAGGATGGAAGGTGGGAAGGAGGCGGTCGTGGCCTATTAGTAGGGTACCTTCCCAGCATTTGCCTGTCGACTGAGGGAATACCACGAAAAAACCCCAGTCAGGAAGGACGGCCGCGGGAATCGAACCCGGGCCTCCGGAATACAAGTTCAGAGCGTTACCACTCAGCCAACCTGTTCCGTGATAATAATAATAATTGCTGTGTTGGGGGGCTGTGGCGGAGACCGCGGAATTTATTGGAAGATGAATCATAATAATAATAATAATTATGATGATTCATCTTCCAATAAATTCCGCGGTCTCCGCCACAGCCTAAACGGCTTGGTTGATTGACCCGAAATTTTCACCACATATACAGCTCGTCTGCCTGATGATACCTTGACCTGATGATTTTTTTGTGCCGCCATTTTGAAACCGGAAGTGACGTCATATCTCAAAAACGGCTAAACCGATCGGAACGAAATTTGCGCCAATCGATTCAGACGGTCCTTTATATGAAATAACAACAGTGAAATTAAAGTTTTCTAATTACTGAAACCGGAAATTACGTCATAGTTTAGCGAAATCTGCCTAATTCACTTCCCCTTTATATAAAAACCAACTACATATTCAGAAGGCTTATAATGAAATATTAGTATTTATATACATATTAATACAATGTGTAAGAACTTTCAGCCGCCATTTTGAAAACCGGAAGTGATGCCATATCTCGAAAACGGCTGGACCTATTGGAACGATGCTTTCGCAATTCTTCATGGCATATCACTTTAAGTTTATATTTAGCTCCAAACAAAAATTTTCTTAGTAACTAATTCGGAAATGGCGTATTTTTTTAAAGGAATTAAGGAATTATCCATTGTTGCCCCAATAAGTTTTACAAGTTGTGTAAATAAACTAAAAAAATAAGTGATATCCCCATAAAAAACACTCCGTGTAAAAATACCAGCCAAGTCTCTTCAACTAAAAAAAAAATATGAAATCTAAAAATTCTGCACTGAAACGTAGTGATATCAAAAAATTAGCCAAGTCAAAACTTTATTTGAAAATTAAAATATACTTGGCGCATCGTTTTTTTATGGCATTGTAGGTATACTATAAGTATATGTATTTATATCTAGCCTATACTTCTAAGCTATTTATATACACGATGCGCCAAGTATTTTTTAATTTTCAAATAAAGTTTTGACTTGGCTAATTTTTGATATCACTACGTTTCAGTGCAGAATTTTTAGATTTCATAATTTTTTTTTAGTTGAAGAGACTTGGCTGTTTTTTTACACGGAGTGTTTTTTATGGGGATTATTACTACAGTACATTTCGTCAAATAAAACGTTAAAATTTCATAGAAAAATAAAATTTTCCTTAGATTTTCCTTAATTACTATCATTATCATTAGTAATAATCCGAATCAACGTGTAACGCGGGCAGGATATCTTGGTAGTAGGTTCAATGTTAATTACTATCATTATCATTTGTAATAATCCGAATCAACGTGTAACGCGGGCAGGATATCTTGGTAGTAGGTTCAATGTTAATTACTATCATTATCATTTGTAATAATCCGAATCAACGTGTAACGCGGGCAGGATATCTTGGTAGTAGGTTCAATGTTAATTACTATCATTATCATTTGTAATAATCCGAATCAACGTGTAACGCGGGCAGGATATCTTGGTAGTAGGTTCAATGTTAATTACTATCATTATCATTTGTAATAATCCGAATCAACGTGTAACGCGGGCAGGATATCTTGGTAGTAGGTTCAATGTTAATTACTATCATTATCATTTGTAATAATCCGAATCAACGTGTAACGCGGGTAGGATATCTTGGTAGTAGGTTCAATGTTAATTACTATCATTATCATTTGTAATAATCCGAATCAACGTGTAACGCGGGCAGGATATCTTGGTAGTAGGTTCAATGTTAATTACTATCATTATCATTAGTAATAATCCGAATCAACGTGTAACGCGGGCAGGATATCTTGGTAGTAGGTTCAATGTTAATCACTATTATTATCATTTGTAATAATCCGAATCAACGTGTAACGCGGGCAGGATATCTTGGTAGTAGGTTCATTGTTAATTACTATCATTATCATTTGTAATAATCCGAATCAACGTGTAACGCGGGCAGGATATCTTGGTAGTAGGTTCAATGTTAATTACTATCATTATCATTTGTAATAATCCGAATCAACGTGTAACGCGGGCAGGATATCTTGGTAGTAGGTTCAATGTTAATTACTATCATTATCATTTGTAATAATCCGAATCAACGTGTAACGCGGGCAGGATATCTTGGTAGTAGGTTCAATGTTAATTACTATCATTATCATTTGTAATAATCCGAATCAACGTGTAACGCGGGCAGGATATCTTGGTAGTAGGTTCAATGTTAATTACTATCATTATCATTTGTAATAATCCGAATGAACTGAAATCACTTCCTGGCTGCTGTTGTTGATGGTTCTCGCCCGTGTTCTCTCAATCAACGTCATCGTCAACGACTACGCTGCAAGCTGCGAAGTTGTCTGCAAACAGAGTGACGTCACATGCTGAGGACATTATACTCTGCCGTCCACACTTTATACGAACCTATGAGATACGCACGAACAATACAAATGTTAGAAAATCTATACTCCTTTCCACATTTTGGCAGGGACTTGTGTTTTTTCTGTTCCTCTCCAATATACAGGTTGCACCGTTTCACCGACCGATCTGAAATTTTGCCGATACCAACTCTGCAGTTTGAAATCCGTTTAATTGGTTCAAATAAAAATAATTAGCATACATTACTGACAAACTAAAATGTCAGAACAAGTTCCGATTTTGCATTGAACTACCATTTTCTCTTATATGCCCAGATAACCATAAAAAATGTATCAAATTGACAAAAAGGCCCGTATGAAAAAGTACCATTGGAACCCAATGGTCAATTGTAAATGAGCATTGGTTTTCAATGGTTTTTTCAAATGAGCATTGGTAGTCAATGCTCATCTTGAATGATCATTCACCCCCCAATGGTTTTTGCGAATGACCATTCGTCAAGATAATTTCTGTCCAATGGTCTTTGCAAATGAGCATTGGCAGTCAATGCTCATTTTGAATGATCATTCATCTCAATGCTCATTACAAATGACCATTCGTCGAGTGATTGATTGATTTATTTCCATTTATCGTGCATTTACATGTTATGACAATTGAGTGGCCCTAGTATTAAGGGTATAGGAAAGTACCTAATTAATAGTAATATAATGATGTACAATAAAGTAAATTAACATTGACATTATCAATATCATTTCAATAATTAATCCTAATAGTGCAGTTGATATTACGTTTATTTTACACTCCGTGCTAATGAACATTATATTGCACATTTAAATTTTCAATTAGTGGTACATTATATACACCATAAATTAATAAACACTTCAAAAAGAGTGTAACATTTAGCATTCAGTCTGGAATATGCTTTATATTGACCATAAAACACCGTATTTCCATCACCGGCTCCGTGGCGTATTCAGCTAAGGCACATCCTCAAGATCTTCAGAACGGCAATGTTGGAGATCCGAGAGTCCCAAGTTCAATCCCCACTCACGGCTAATTGCGAAAGTTATTTTTATTTTAATTTTTTTGCATTTTGTAATATATGAGCTGATTGAGCGAGTGAAGTGAGCGTCTCCTTTTGGCTTCTTTTGGCACGGGTGTCTATTTTTTTTGTTTTGTTTGTATTTCTGCTAGGTAAGGCTATACAGGTCACAGTTTTTCTTCGATCGAGCTGAAATTTTGCACACATGTAGATACAACCTTTTCTGTTTGCAGGCCCTAATTTTTTTTAAATCCATTCATTGGTTAAAATTTAAATAAACATCTCCTGATAGGTTGAAAAATGAAAATGGTCTTCTATACATGTGATTATACTCATATTTTGCATGATCATTAAGACCAACAATGTCTCTTATTTTACAAATGTTCAGCCCAATCAGTTAAGAACGTATGAACTTATTGACATTTTTAATAGCTGTCAGATATGAAGTATCGAAATGAATGTTTTACAGTGCCAATTGGATTGAACCTGATTTGCTATATGTACCAGGGTGCTTATAGATGCTATTTTCAAGGTTCGATGACATTCGTTGATTTAGTGGTTCATATTTCAATTCAATATGGATGGATATGTTTACTGTGCGTTGTGTACGCATTTCCGGTTCGAGAATTTGCACGTACCCG
Organism: Leuctra nigra; assembly: GCA_934045905.1. Lineage (NCBI taxonomy): Eukaryota > Metazoa > Arthropoda > Insecta > Plecoptera > Leuctridae > Leuctra > Leuctra nigra. The sequence goes on along the minus strand of OW203761.1, from coordinate 61,489,002 downwards.
TGCTCGCTCATCAACGCGTTACACTGAGCGTTTTCCTAGTGATATTTTCGATAGACATAATTTCGGTTCGAGGTGTTGCGCGTGTCCGTTCTCGCTCATCAACGCGTAACACAGAGCGTTTTCCTAGTTACAATTACTCTCAGCTATCCAAATCAATTATCATAATGTGTTCACGATAAAAATTTAATTAATAATATCTGAATGTTTTTTCACCAATGGACAATGGCCAATGGTTATTTTGAATGGTTTTTCACCAATGGTCATGTCCGATTTTTCAATGTTTTTCAATGCTCATTTTTCGTAAGGGAAAAGCACAGAATCACATTCTGTATGGTGCCATCACGATGGCGGCAACAATCTATTATGTCACGTGCAAACTATGACTGACAAATGCACTGTTTGCAGTCAAAATAGGTGTGCGAACTGTCAGTTACATTGCTCAACATGTTCGAGTAGTCAACAAACATGCAGATGGTCGGTGACAGGCAAAGATGAGCCCGCGCTACTCGCTAGCATGGACCGTCCTTTACCTGGCAATGCTACAGTGGGTTCATCTTTGCCTGTCCCG
>OW203761.1:61367764-61488234 GCA_934045905.1 Leuctra nigra | reverse complement strand
CTTTTTCCAGAAATCTCTTTTGACATCTCATACTAAATTCGTAAAACGACATTTAATACTTGACTGATTGGTCTTAGAATGTGTAAAATTTTAGATAATGTTGGTCATGATCACCATCCAAATTTTGAACTAAATCAGAACATTGATTGGCGACCAATCAGAAGATAGTATTTAACCTTCGTACTGCGTCCGATTTGATATGCGCTAGCTCAAAAATACTTTCATTTTACTCTGTAAATTGTGGACTGCTTGGCTGCTCTATACAGGCCTTGGAGCAGAAGCTTAAAGAAGGGGATGCTAATTTAGTATATACATTTTTCAAAATATTTCAAGATTATGGAATAAAATGTCCTTAAAATGACAAAAAACTTTGAAAATAGCGACAGATTAGTATGAAAATTTGCAAAATTACCTGATATGCTGGTGCCAATGGTTATGCGAAGTTTTAAGTTGATTGGTCTATCAGTTCTATAGATTAAATTTCAAAAATCACAAGAAAGATGGATTTTAATTTTAACTAATTGGAGGATTTGGCTGAAACTTTGTATGATTGGGTGCAATGTTGGGGGTAATGACTTGACAAAATTTCAAAGTGATCAAACCAACCAATCGGCAGATAATTTTGTTAAAATTTGAACCAACCAGTGAATTTCAAAAACATTAGGGTCTGCAACGCCCAGAGAATGTCCGAACATGTGTGCAAAATTTCAGCTCGATCGAAGAAAAACTGTGACCTGCATACCGGCAGTAACAGAAAAAAAAACAGAGGTCTCTGCCAAAAAAGCCAAAAGAAGTCGCTCGCTCAATAACACTACAACTAAACTCCACTAGTATTCTAGTGCATTACAACTCATGAGGGGCGGAGTTGTCCACTAGTATTCCAATGCATTCCAACTTGTGAGGGGCGAAGTTGTCCACTAGTATTCCAATGCATTCCAACTCATGAGGGCGGAGTTGTCCACTAGTATTCCAATGCATTCCAACTCATGAGGGCGGAGTTGTCCACTAGTAGTCCAATGCATTCCAACTCATGAGGGGCGGAGTTGTCCACTAGTATTCCAATGCATTACAACTCATGAGGGGCGGAGTTGTCCACTAGTATTCCAATGCATTCCAACTAATGAGGGGCGGAATTGTCCACTAGTATTCCAATGCATTCCAACTCATGAGGGCGGAGTTGTCCACTAGTATTCCAATGCATTCCAACTCATGAGGGCGGAGTTGTCCACTAGTAGTCCAATGCATTCCAACTCATGAGGGGCGGAGTTGTCCACTAGTATTCCAATGCATTACAACTCATGAGGGGCGGAGTTGTCCACTAGTATTCCAATGCATTCCAACTCATGAGGGGGCGGAGTTGTCCACTAGTATTCCAATGCATTCCAACTCATGAGGGCGGAGTTGTCCACTAGTATTCCAATGCATTCCAACTCATGAGGGCGGAGTTGTCCACTAGTATTCCAATTGCATTCCAACTCATGAGGGGCGGAGTTGTCCACTAGTATTCCAATGCATTCCAACTCATGAGGGCGGAGTTGTCCACTAGTATTCCAATGCATTCCAACTCGTGAGGGGCGGAGTTGTCCACTAGTATTCCAATGCATTCCAACTCATGAGTGGCGGAGTTGTCCACTAGTATTCCAATGCTTTCCAACTCATGAGGGGCGGAGTTTCCACTAGTATTCCAATGCATTCGAACTCATGAGGGGCGGAGTTGTCCACTAGTATTCCAATGCATTCCAACTCAAGAGAGCGGAGTTGTCCACTAGTATTCCAATGCATTCTAACTCATGAGGGGCGGAGTTGTCCACAAGTATTCCAATGCATTCTAACTCATGAGGGGCGGAGTTGTCCCTCTAGTATTCCAATGCATTCCAACTCGTGAGGGGCGGAGTTGTCCACTAGTATTCCAATGCATTCCAACTCGTGAGGGGCGGAGTTTTCCACTAGTATTCCAATGCATTCCAACTCATGAGGGGCGGAGTTGTCCACTAGTATTCCAATGCATTCGAACTCATGAGGGGCGGAGTTGTCCACTAGTATTCCAATGCATTCCAACTCATGAGGGGCGGAGTTGTCCACTAGTATTCCAATGCATTCCAACTCTCTCTCTCTCTCTCTCTCTCTCTCTCTCTCTCTCTCTCTCCTCTCTCTCTCTCTCTCTCTCTCTCTCTCTCTCTCTCTCTCTCTCTCTCTCTCTCTCTCTCTCTCTCTCTCTCTCTCTCTCTCTCTCATTTTAGTTCCTACATTCCTTTAAAAATTAAGGAACTATGTTCCCCTAAAAGTTCCTAAAAAAGGAACAAGTTCCTGGTAACCTGTTCCTCCCCACCACTGCGTGTGACAGGGACTGTAGTACCAAATCGTTCAAGGACATGTGTCATTCTGTATTTTCATCGTGATTATTTCTCTTGAAGGGACATAGCGACTGCGCAGTGGAGTCTGGAGCGGCTTGTTTTTGCGCTAAACTGCTCACGTCTTGGGTCGACGACCGCGCACATGTTACTGATTGTGTTGTGATGGCAAAGTGTTGCAGGTGTCATCATGTGGCTGACTCTAGTGGCGGTCTGCAATCTGCCGTGGCTGGTCAGCGCGCTGTCAGCAGGTCAGTAGTCAGCAGGCGGTCAGCAGGCAGGTTGTCAGCAGGTCAGTAGTCAGTATGCTGTCTGCAGGCAGGTTGTCAGCAGGCGGACGCTGTCAGAAGGCAGGTGGCTGTCAGATACCTTGACGGGGACATGGAACATCTTCTACATGGAAGAGATATACAAATAATAAACACCACGCTCTTGACGGGTACCTCAATATCTACATGTCAGAGCTGAAACAATCACCACACTCTTTACATTCTTTGACGGGGACCTCAAATTCTACATGAAAGAGCTAAAATAAACACCACACTCTTGACGGAGACCTCAGTATCTATACATTAAAGTAGATAGGTTTGTGAAAAATACAATAAAGAAAGAATTAAAGCAGTATAGAAAAACGCAAATGTTAATGCAAATTTTTAACACCAAAATAACTGCGACGCTTTTAAAGCCCCATTTACACGGTGCAACTTCTTGTACAACTTCTGTACCACACTTCTGTACCACACTTCTTGAATGGAAATTAGAACATGTTTTAAGTTCTGTGACAGAAAGTTGCATCGTGTAAATACAAAATTGTATGAAAAATGGGAATGTGACACAGAAGTTGTTCAAGAAATGACATCGTGTAAATGGGGCTTAAAAATGACGTTTAATTATGGTCCACCTTAGCAACTTATGAACGAGAGTTTACCCATTTTTGGGCATTTTGGGCTATTTTGATTTTACATTTAACTCTTCGTTACGTTTGGACATTTCACAAGTTTTTTTATTTTTATAAATACAATATTTCGGTTATTAAATCGTACCCAAGCCAATCGTAGCCAAGTCGTACGGCGCGCGCACGCTCATTTAAAAAGGCTGAAATAATTTATTGATTTTACAGATTTTTTTATCGTATAATTGTCAAATTTTTAAACGATCTTCTTTAGTTAACATTTTTTTTCATAATTGTTAGATTTAAGTATCTAGTGGAGCGGTCGCTCCACACCAGCCAAGTCGTACGGCGCGCGCACACTCTCATTTAAAAAGGCTGGAGCAACCCACTTTTACTGTAAGCGTCAAAGTGGCATTTTCGGCCTACTGGATCTTAAAATTGGGAAATCTCACATTGTTACGAAATATCTTAATTTCGAGCTATGGCCCAATATACCAAATAAATATAATAAAACCAAATATACCAAATTTGGGAACAATAGGTTAGGCCCTTTGCGAGCTAGAGGGCCGTGAAAACCGAGTTTTAGGGCGGTTTTAATCTCAGTAGTAGTCTCCTGGAATTCAAATCCGGTCAACAGGCCACAGCCTTAACGGCTGAACCGATTTATCTCACATTTTTACCACGTGTGCACATTTGGCGTCTGATTTAAGCTTCACCACAAAATTTTTTGTGCCGCCATTTTGAAACCGGAAGTGACGTCATATCTCAACAACGGCTAAACCGATTGGAGCGAAAATAGCGCCTATCATTAGCAAAAGACTAAACATTATGTTAACGAAACCGGAATTGACGTCATGAAATTTGAAATACATCGATTGGCATTTCGGCAACAAAGGTTGATCCGATTATTTTGATATTTATGTAACGTATGTACTTCTGATATCTCATTTGACTTGTTACAACACCAGCCGGAAGCCGCCATTTTGAAACCGGAAGTGACATCATATCTTAATAACGGCTAAATAGATTTGAACGAAACCAGCGCCAAGAATTTAGATGGTCAACTATGTATTATCATCAGTAATATTTGCAGTTTCCTTTAGCAAAACCGGAAATGACGTCACACATTTAAAAAATCTCACAAATTTACATTTTGATACAATACATACTATTTGTGACAGCTTATAATAAGATGTAATCATGTTTAAATCAAATTCAAGGGGTCAGAGATTTCAGCCGCCATTTTGAAACCGAAAGTAACGTCGTATCTCGAAAACTGGTAGACTGATCAGTAGGTACGAAACTAGCGCTAAACGATTCGGAAGGCCATTTATATGGAATAGGAACAGTCAAACCCTAATTTTCCTGGTAATGACGTCATTCAAATTTAAAAATTATTATAATCCCCATTCTTTACAATGAATTCACATTCAGAAAGCTTAAAATGATACTTATTAAAAGTAGATATAAATTTTATGTGGCAGTGCAGTACGTATGCATTCATTTACCATGAATTCAAATTCATACGTACATATGTGTACACACGTACGTATGTACACTCGACAATTCATAAAACGGTATTTGAACGAAACAGATTGGCTGCTGGTCAGGTTAATTGACAATCAATTCTTGTTATTATCAATGAAATCAGAGCTCACCTACTAGAGGTAGATGACGAGTAAGTATAGACTTCATCAGATAATGCAATCACATTTTTTTCAGACAATCCATTTCTTTCAAATACCGTTTTATGAATTGTCGAGTGTACGTATGCAAGTGCAGAAGTGTTATGCCATATCTCGGAACTGGGTTGGCCGATTGGAATGAAACCTTTGCTATTCTTCATGAAAAACCATTTAAGCAAATATATAACAGATTTTCATTAGTAGAAACCAAATTGTAAATGGCGATTTTTTAAAAGAATTTAGTAATTGTTCATTTCATATGTGTCACAAGTTGTAAGAATAAACTAAAGAAAGGAGTCATATCCCCATAAAAAAAACTTCGTGTAAAAATACCAGCCAATTGTCTCTTCAATTAAAAAAAATATATGAAATCAAAAAATTCTTGAAATCAAAAAAATCAAAAAATCAAAAATAATTAAAATATCATATATAATATATAAATCAAATAATTAAAATAAATAATATTAAATTAGATGTCTGGACCGGCAACTCTTATAAACTTTCAACTGCTATAAACCTTCAACTGTTATAATAAATATTATGTAAAGTAAATAATTTTAAAATAGATGTCTGGACCGGCAACTCTTATAAACCTCCAACTCTTATAAACCTTCAACTGTTATAATCGTCTAGATCTGGCCCGCGCGCGAGTCTATACTGTGGGCAAGGGAAGAGCTGTATAGTCCAGAGTGTAAACGATCTGACCCAAAACAAATTGCATATTATATATTATTATATATTATTATTATTATTATTATTATATATTATAACAGTTGAAGGTTTAGAGCAGTTGAAGCTTAGATGAGTTTTAAAAGGAGTAATATTATTATTATTAATAAATTACGATATTATAACAGTTGAAGGTTTATAAGAGTTGAATCTTAGAACACTTGACGCACTCCCACGCACTCCTAATAGATTTACTGATATAAAATCATTTACGTATTTACACGAGAATTTACAATGTAATGTAACCGTCAATGAAAATCTATAAATATTTCTTAGTTCGGAAAATTAAATTAAAGATTCATTATTAATGATTATATTTTGTTTAGATTTACTCGAGCCTGTAGAGTGTATACTGATGTTCACTAACGATATCAAGTGTTCGCGCCATTAATTTGTGTTTTCCCGCCCTTCGTTTCTGTGACCTTGTGGTCATATCTTCATCCCCTTTTCCTTCCCCTCCCCTTTTTTTGGTATCGTTGGATTCAGAATAAAGAACTACATCACATAGTAAAACTCCACCAAAATCAAAATAGTGGGCGTGGCCTTAAGTAATCAATTAATCAAAAGTCAATAAATCCAATTCTCGAAAAACAGTAGAAGTAAAACACGTCGAGTTTGGTATTAAATGAAAGCTTTGATTCATGTACAATTTATTAAAAATTATTTAAAAGTTTAAAATTAATTAACAAAGTCAATTAAGGTAATTAATGTGATGAAACAACTAAAAAGGGGTACTCAATTCAAATTTAGGGCTGTAGCTACCCCAAAAGAGCTACAGGCATGCGGTTTGTGGCAATTCATTCAGAAAGGTGTAGTTTATAACATATCAAAAGTCCTCTAAAATCCTCTATTGATAAGTAGGAGTAATTGAGCGAGCGAAGCGAGCGTCTCCTTTTGGCTCTTTTGGCACGGACCTCTGTTTTTTTTTGTGTGTGTTTTTTTTCTGCTACCTGCCGATATACAAGTTACAGTTTTTCTTCGATCAAACTGAAATTTTGCACACATGTACGAACCATTTCTCGGCGTTGCAGACCCTAATTTTTTTGAAATCCACTGATTGGTTCAAATTTATAAAAAAATTATCTTTCGATTGGTTCGTCCAATCAATTTGAAATTTAGCAAAGTCATTGCAACCAACATTTTACCCAATCATAAAAAGTTTCAGCAAATTTCTCCCATTGGTTTTAATTTGAATCCATTTTTCCTGTGATTTTTGAAATTTAAACTAGAACCGATTGACCGACCAACTAAAAACTTTACATGGTAATTGGTACCAACATTTAAGGTATTTTTGCCAATTTTCAGTATAATCTGTCGTTATTTTCAAAAGTTTTTGTAATTCTATGGACATTTTGCGTGTTGGCTGTCAAATTCACGGCGACTTCGAATCTTCAGTTCAAGGCAAGGTAGTTAGAGCAGAAAGTTTCAAACGAAATGAAACTTATAATGACCGTTCAACAGATTGATCTGATTTTTTTGTCTGGGGCTTAACGTCGCACAGTTCTGCAGCGAGGTTAATGGCGACGGATGAATGATTATAAGGATGATTGGGAGATCATGGTGAAGATTAGGTAAGGATGGAAGGTGGGAAGGAGACGGTCGTGGCCTATTAGTAGGGTACCTTCCCAGCATTTGCCTGTCGACTGAGGGAAACCACGAAAAAACCCCAGTCAGGAAGGACGGCCGCGGGAATCGAACCCGGGCCTCCGGAATACAAGTTCAGAGCGTTACCACTCAGCCAATCTGTTCCGTCAGATTGATATGATATTTGTACACACTAATATCATATCATATGAGTGGTCCCAGGTATATTTTTTGAAATATATCATGTGATTTTTGAAACTTAACAAGGAACCGTTCAATCAAAGGTTTAATCGATCAACTTAAAACTTAGCAAGGTTATTGGGACCAATATTTTTGGAGATTTTGGAGATATTTAAACAAGTCTCTGACGAAATTTAAGAATTATTGGCTTTTAATGCCATTTTCGATAGACATAATTTCGGTTCGAGGTGTTACGTGTATCCGTGCTCGCTCATCAACGCGTCACACAGAGCGTTTTCCTAGTTAACTAATTAATTACTAAACAATTCAATTATTTTTCCTTGTGATATAAGCTTCATGGGTATCAATTGAAAGCTAATTTCATACACATTTTGAATGTTTTGTTTTAAATGTACGAATAATTTATTTTATTTCATTGTTTATTCAAAATTCAACATAAAACCTCTTCAAAATCATCTAAAGTGACTATATGAAGACTTGGTAAAAACAAAAAGATGATGTACTTATGTTCTTATCAATGAAAAGTATTACTTTCGTTGATAAATGTTGAAAGAATTGTGAAGATCCATAATTTCCCCATCGTCCTCGGTTTGGTCGGGATCAGAAGATGGGTGTTGGTGCAGCTTATACCCTGTTCATGCAGACTTACGGACGTGCATCAACATCATTGTATGCCAGTCTGTATTCTCATGATGTGGAGAAGATGTAGTGATAACCTATCCTTGTCCCATCCAGTGAGGATGAGATTTACCTGTCTTCAGCTATCATCCCGAGTCCGCGTGATCTAAATGTTGGTCCTTCCGTGTGAAAGCGTGTTGGTAAAGAGTGTACGATGTAAGTCGGCGACAGATAGGTACTGTTGCCTTTCACTATTGTATCAAGGTGCAGGCGATAAGATATGGGTAACTAAGATAAGAGGGGTTACAATGGGGTAGTGCATGCGTACCGCACGACGCTGAAAGCAGCTAGCGTCGCATAGCCTCTCCTACCCAATTCCGGGGGTTACAATGGGGTAGTGCATGCGTACCGCACGACGCTGAAAGCAGCTAGCGTCGCATAGCCTCTCCTACCCAATTCCGACTCTCACCTCCACGAGGTTAACCCCGGTAACCTGAGCAACCCCACTCAAGATCAGGTACCCAACCCCGGTGGCGAGTGGGCTCAGGGATAACGAGAGCGGGAGAATGGTCCTCCGAAAAGGGGGTTGGGCGTGGGGCTAACAACCCCACCCTGTGAAAACACAATTGTTACGAAACCCCAAAAGAAGCCTCGGATGGATGGATGTAACGGAAAACGATCGGGCAAACGAAACAGGGATATGATTATTGGTACATGGAATACTCGTAGTCTCCATAGAAGCGGGGCGCTAGCGGAGCTACTCGACGAAGTTAAAAAGTACAGAGTGGGGGTACTAGCAGTTCAAGAGACCAGATGGCTGGGTAGTGGAATATTTGACAATAAGACGCACACTATCTTACATAGTGGGAAAGGCGAGAGACATGAATTAGGAGTGGCATTCATTGTGGAAAAGAGGATGAAACAGAACATTCTAGAATTCAAACCAATCAATGAAAGAATGTGTGTCTTGAGATTGAAGACTAAATTCTTCAACATGACTATTATCAATGTGCATGCGGAAACAGAAGAGAAGGATGATGTGGTCAAGGACAATTTCTACCACAAGCTTGAGCAAACATATAATTCGTCTCCCTCCAACGATATAAAGATGGTAATTGGTGACATGAATGCCAAGGTGGGAAGAGAGCCCGTGTATTGGGATGTAACAGGTCGGCATAGCCTACATGAAGAGAGCAACAACAACGGGCTAAGAGTTATTGACTTCGCAACCACAAGGAACATGGTCATCAGTTCAACACAATTTCCCAGGCGCGACATACATAAGTGGACTTGGACCTCCCCGGGGGGTAGACATCATAACCAAATCGACCACGTTCTTATTGACAATAGATGTGCTTCAAGTGTAATGAACGTGAGAAGCTACAGAGGGGCCGACTGCGATTCGGACCACCTCCTGGTATGCATGTCCTTCAGGTGTCGTATAGCAAAGTGTAGCCCGGCCACACAACAGCGTACACCAAAACCAAATATCTCCAATCTGAAGGTCCCAGATATACGCAGGCAGTACCAGCGAGCGCTAGCTGATAAACTCGAGGATATGGAGAACCTCACAACCGCTGACAGCTCAATAGAGGACACCTGGAGCGGCATAAAGCAAGCAATTTCCAGCGCATCCGAAGCCAGCATAGGTGTAGAACCACGGCGGAAGTCGAACACCTGGTTTGATGAAGAATGTAGAGTGGCGCTCCAGAAAAAAAAAGAAGATAGACAGAAACAACTGGAAAGGCCAACACGTGCCAAGGAAATTACATATCAAAATTCAAGACGAGAAGCTACAAGAGTCACAAGGAAGAAGAAGCGGGCGTACATAAACTCTGTGATGTTGAAAGCAGAGCAAGACTTCCAAGAGAATAACACCAGAGAGGCATATAGAAGTATCAACTTCTTCAAGAAAGGGTTCCAGCCACGTACCTCTCTGTGCAAAAACAAGGAAGGAGAGATAATCGGGGATAAGGATACAATAAAGAGAAGGTGGAGAGAATTCTTCAACGAACTACTAAACCCTGACACACATGGAGAGAGGACCCCGCCAGACCCACGACTACAGCCACAAAACGGCGAACAGGACATAGAACCCCCGTCAATGGAAGAAACGAAGAAAGCAATAAGGCGCTTAAGGAATAATAAAGCCCCAGGAGTGGATAACATCCCAGCTGAACTGATCAAGCAAGGCGGAGAGCAACTTACGAAGGCACTACATTATATGATCAGTGAAATTTGGACCGCAGAGCAACTCCCTGAAGAATGGCAGATGAGTATTATCTGCCCTATCCACAAAAAGGGTGACAAGCTTGTCTGTGGGAACTACAGAGGAATATCACTTCTCAACACCTCATATAAACTTCTGACGACTATTATCAAGGAGAGACTAGGAAAGTACACGGAGGACATCCTAGGTGAATACCAAGCAGGTTTCAGACCAGGAAGGTCTACGATAGACCAGCTCTTCACGGTCAAGCAAGTGCTGGAGAAATGCTGGGAGTTCGACATTGACGTGTATCAGCTCTTCGTGGACTTCAAGCAGGCGTATGATAGCATCAACCGTGAAAAGTTGTACACAATAATGCTGGACCTGAACATACCACATAAATTAGTACGACTTGTTAGATGTTCAATGCTAAACACGCAATGTAAGGTCAAAATCAATGGAGAACTGACAGAAAAGTTTGAAGTAGCGCAGGGACTGAAGCAGGGTGATGGACTGGCTCCAATGCTCTTTAACCTCTCATTGGAACACGTGGTAAGGAGCATCCCAGTGAATGTGAATGCCACTATACTCGACAAAGCCCAGCAAATAGCGGGATATGCAGACGACCTTAACATCATGGGCAGATCCATACTAGCTATCAAGGACGTATTTGGAACCCTCGAGTCATCGGCAGCAGACATTGGCCTCAGGATAAATGAAAACAAAACCAAGTGTATGATGCAAAGCAGAAGACAGAGGAGAAGACTGGGGCAAAACATTACAATTCAAGATTACAACTTCGAGGTTGTCAACAATTTTACGTACCTGGGCTGCAACATTACCAATGAAAACGAGGAAAATCAAGAGATCCAGAAAAGAATATCAGCGGCGAATAGAACGTACTTCGCAATCCTGCCCGTGATGAAATCAAGGGATTTACATAGGAAGACGAAAATTCGCTTATACAAAACACTTATCCGGACTGTAATTTCATATGGAGGTGAAGCGTGGACCATGTCAGCAAAGATTACAGAAATGTTGGACGTATTTGAGAGAAGGATGTTGAGGAGAATTTATGGGCCTGTGAATGATGGAGGCACATGGAGGACTCGATACAACTTCGAGCTCTATGAACTGTACAAAGAACCTCGGCTCTCCTCATACATCAAGCTGCAGCGACTGCGATGGGCAGGACACGTCGAGAGAATGTCGGATAACAGAGTTCCGAGAAGGACACTGGACGGACAACCAGGCGGGAAAAGACCGGTGGGAATACCAAGACTGAGGTGGAAAGATAATGTGGAGAAGGTCGCAGTAGAGATACTAGGTGTAAGGAACTGGAGAAGGATTGCTAAGGAGAGGGATGTCTGGAGGCGGAAGATAGGGGAGGCCAAGGCTCGAGTTGGGCTGTAGCGCCATCGAAGAAGAACTAAGATAAGAACATATGGGTGGGAGTTAAAGCGTAAATGCTGACGCTGTCACCTCCCCTGCCCCATGCGACAGCCATCGACCCCATCCTTATAGCCAGAGATCCTTATCGATTAATATACGCAGGCGCGGTTCTAGGACTAAACTTTTTTGTGGACAAACCACAAATTACCATCAATGTGACCCTAGGGTGTTAAGATCCCTCCCCCCCCCCTAAGTCAGGGACGAGCATTCCATGCCAAATCAACCAATATAAGTGAAAAATAGAACATTATTGTTTTTCATTTCGCTGACAATTGTAAGAAGAGTTTTTGCGATAAAAAAATTAGTTTGGCCGTGGGAAGCGAAAATAAGATATGGCCACTCCCCCACTGCTGACGTAACTGCACATGGTGCATGATACTTGCACACCGCGTAATTCACCCTGCACGCTCGAGAGCTATTATAGCACGTCGCTTGTTTTGGTTCTAGATTCGCAACCAGACGTAGATATGAATCCTTAGAATCATTATGACTCTCTTAAGGTAGCCAAATGCTTTGTCATCTAATTAGTGACGCGCATGAATGGATTAACGAGATTCCCACTGTCCCTATCTACTATCTAAACCTTCATTCTATTCTATTTCATTCTATTTTTAGAATAGAATATTATTCTATTTTAGATCATTCTATTTTTATATTGTTGTTATGGGAAACAAAAGCAAGTATTTAGTTCAAACACAGCTCAATCATCTGTCTCGAGTGAATCTTGCTAGAGTACCTACTAGCTTTTAGTGATCGTTAGGCTTTTCTTGTGATATGGTTGTGGATTATTTTTTATTGTGCGTAATATTGTGTACGATTTGACAGGTGTGAATCATTTAATTTTGAACCAACGCAGGAAAAAAAACGCAAGACAATTAGAAGAGACTGTAAATTGTAGATCGACCTGGGAATTTAGATTATTTGTTTGCGGTGAGTGTCAAAAATAAGACACTGATCAAGTGAGTCGTTGTGTTATGACAATGCAGACAATATTGACCATGTTAGACAACATAAACAATGCATTGCATACTATACGACTGTGTGAAGTGCCCCACTAAGTGTAGACTATCGGAATACTGCCCGATTCAGCTATCTAGGAAAACGCTCAGTGTAACGCGTTGATGAGCGAGCACGGATACGCGCAACAACTCCAACTGATTAGCAATCACGATCCACTCAATAAAATATAATTATTACTGATATTCATTTCAGATAAACGTTTCATTGAATTTGCTAATTTTCGATCAAATTCTTCTGAAAGCGATTTTAAACTCGTAAAAAGTCTTGGTCTCGATCACCCTTGAAAATTTTAACTAAATCGGAACATTTTGATTTTCAACCAATCAGAAGATATTATTTAAACTTAAATTAATTGGGGTATTTGGCTGAACCTATGTTAATTTTATCATTTGAGTCAATGTTGGAAAGAGAAAGAAATACACTAAGTTTGTGCACATTTCTGCTCTACATACTATGGAAAAAGCCAAAATCTAATTTCAATGAAGCAGTGATAACATTTTTGACCTTTCTTTCAAGGAATGTGTCAAATATTTCAAAATATACACATGTCCGTAAAAGTCAATAACTTTTGAAGATAACGACAGATTAGTCTAAAAATTAGCAAAAATACCTAAAGTGTTAGTCCTAATGACCGTGCAAAGTTTTAAGTTGATCGGTAAAACGGTCCTAGAGATTTAATTCAAAAATCACCTGAAATACACATTTAAATTTTAACCAATGGGAATATTTGGCTGAAACTTTGTAAGATTGGAGACTTAATCGGTTGTAATGACTTTACAAAATTTCAAATTGATCGGACCAACCAATCGGAAGACATTTTTTTTTAAATTTGAACCAATCAACGGATTCAAAAAAATTGGGGTCTGCAACAATCAGAGATGGTCCTTACATGTGTGCAAAATTTCAGCTCGATCGTAGAAAAACTGTGACCTGTATATCGTCAGTAACAGAATTACAAAAAAAAAAAAAAAAAAAAAAACAGGTCCGTGCCAAATGAAGCCAAAAGGAGTCGCTCGCTCGCTCGCTCAATTACTAGGAAAACGCTCAGTGTAACGCGCTGATGAGCGAGCACCGTTGTGCAGCACATCTAACCATGATCTATCAAATAATCACAAATAATTCCTCAAATAATCACTTGCAGGATAGGTAACATAAGAGGTCAAATTTTCTTCAGAACTGGGAAGATTGCCACAAAACCTTGCATTCAATATATCCAAGAGAAGCAAAATACTTTTCCGTTACCCCCAAAATCACAGCCATTTTTCTACAGATATTGGCTAGATTACCACAAAACCTTATGATCACCAAATACTTCCAAGAATAACAACTCCTGTCAATGTCAAAATAATTGTGAAACAAATGTCACTGCCTACTGATATACCTATACAGAAACAAAGTTATCATGGTCCATAGGTATTTTATGAACATTTCGTAGAAGATTTAGTTGCTACGATACCAAAATCAAGTTTTCGATGAAACCAAAGGAGCAAACTTGCTGAAAATCATTTTGACCACAACCAGTATAGTAATATAAGTTTCGTGAAAAAATTAGCCTGATCCATTACTTCGTTTGGCAGGAGACGCCAAAAGCACAGATACAAACAAATAAAAAATAAAAAACAGAGATTCGAGCCATAAGTTTCAAGAGGAGACGCTCGCTCGCTCGCTTAATCATCTTTTTGTTTTTACCAAGTCTTCATATAGACACTTTAGATGATTTTGCAGAGGTTTTATGTTGAATTTTTGTATAAACAATGAAATAAAATAGATTAATCGTACATTTAAAACAAAACATTCAAAATGTGAATGAAATTTTCTTTCAATTGATACCCATGAAGCTTATATCACAAGGAAAAATAATTGAATCGTTTAGTAATTAATTAGTTAATTACTCCTACTTATCAATAGAGGATTTTAGAGGACTTTTGATATGTTATTAACTACACCTTTCTGAATGAATTGCCACAAACCGCATGCCTGTAGCTCTTTTGGGGTAGCTACAGCCTAAATTTGAATTGAGTACCCCTTTTTAGTTGTTTCATCACATTAATTACCTTAATTGACTTTGTTAATTAATTTTAAACTTTTAAATAATTTTTAATAAATTGTACATGAATCAAGCTTTCATTTAATACCAAACTCGACGTGTTTTACTTCTACTGTTTTTCGATAATTGGATTTATTGTCTTTTGATTAATTGATTACTTAAGGCCACGCCCACTATTTTGATTTTGGTGGACTTTTACTATGTGATGTAGTTCTTTTTTCTGAATCCAACGATACCAAAAAAGCGTGTGTTGCAATTTGTTTTGGGTCAGATCGTTTACACTCTGGACTATACAGCTCTTCCCTTGCCCACAGTATAGACTTGCGCGCGGGCCAGATCTAGACGATTATAACAGTTGAAGGTTTATAAGAGTTGGAGGTTTATAAGAGTTGCCGGTCCAGACATCTATTTTAATATTATTTATTTTACATAATATATATTATAACAGTTGAAGGTTTATAGCAGTTGAAGGCTTATAAGAGTTGCCGGTCCAGACATCTAATTTATTATTATTTATTTTAAATAATATATATTATAACAGTTGAAGGTTTATAGCAGTTGAAGGTTTATAAGAGTTGCCGGTCCAGACATCTAATTTAATATTATTTATTTTAATTATTATATATTATAACAGTTGAAGGTTTAGAGTAGTTGAAGCTTATATGAGTTTTAAAAGGGGTAATATTATTATTATTAATAAATTACGATATTATAACAGTTGAAGGTTTATAAGAGTTGAATCTTAGAACACTTGACGCACTCCCGTTTATAAGAGTTGCCGGTCCAGACATCTATTTTAATATTATTTATTTTACATAATATATATTATAACAGTTGAACATTATAACAGCGAAGTTGACCATTTTCAATATTTTCCATGCGCTTTTCCAGTACAAATGTTTAAAAACTAATCACATCATAATTCATTCAAATATGTTATGAACATGAGAAAAAAATTTGGGGGTGCTCCTATAAGCCGTTCGTCAGTCATAGTTGAGTAAAAAATGGTCCACAAAAATGGAGCTTGAATTGCCACCTTAATTAACTGATTGAAGAGTTTCATTAGTAAAGTAACATACATTGAATAGATTTACTGATATAAAATCATTTACGTATCAACACGAGAATTTACTATGTAATGTAACCGTCAATGAAAATCTATAAATATTTTTCAGTTCAGAAAATTAAATTACATATTCATTATTAATGATTATATTTTGTTTAGATTTGCTCGAGCCTGTAGAGTGTACTGATGCTGTACAAAAACAAATCTTGTAAAAAAACTGCCAAGCACCTTCCCACTTAAAACAATTGAGATCTAAAAGAAGGGCCAAGCAACAATATATTGTTTAAACATTTTCGCACTTAAAATTCGTGAAATCATTTCGCCCAGTTACTGCCGCCAAGCACAACACTATAAACCTAACGTTGTGTCCAAATTTGAAGAATAAAATCTAAGTGCACCATCATTGTAAACTTTAAAAAAATTATAAAAATTAAAAACAACTTAAAAAATAAATTTAAAATCGAAATTAAAAAAATTAAAAATAAAGCTGTGCGCATTGTGTCAAGAAGAAGGCAACATAAGAATAAAATGACGACAAAGGAGACGACGAAAGAAAGAATATGACGATAAAGGAGCCGAAGAAAGACAGAAAGTAGGAAGAAGATAGAAGAATCTACGGTCGGTGCAAATTCAATACGCCAAGCTTTATTTTTAATTTTTTTAATTTCGATTTTAAATTTATTTTTTAAGTCGTTTTTAATTTTTTTAATTTTTTTAAAGATTACAATGATTGTGCACTTAGATTTTATTCTTCAAATTTGGACACAACGTTAGGTTTATAGTGTTGTGCTTGGCGGCAGTAACTGGGCGAAATGATTTCACGAATTTTAAGTGCGAAAATGTTTAAACAATATAATATTGTTGCTTGGCCCTTCTTTTAGATCTCAATTGTTTTAAGTGGAAAGGTGCTTGGCAGTATTTTTACAAGTTTTTGTTTTTGTACAGCATGTCATATGGGGTTAAAGTTTATAGCAGCTTTCATTGATCATTAAGTGTTACCTATCATTACATTGTTAACGCCAACAACGTCACTTCTAGTCTAAAGTTTTCTGTTTTTCTTCCAATAGTTCCAAAGTAAGTATAACGAAAGGGTCAATCTCTTTTGGTTGAATTTGAGTTATCTCAACTTTTAAATTGTTAAAAGTTCACTTCTTGAGTCATGTGAATAACGAAAATTTTAAAATTCTTCCTAGTTCACTTTTATATGTCACAAAAGCGTAAAAGCTTCCAGATGCTTACAACAAATTTAAATAAAATCCGGATGGTTTTGGAATGCAAAATGCTGTGTTTCGTAAACAGAGAACCTTTCAATAGCAAAGACGAAAGCCGTCTGATTTATTGCCGCCGAGTACATACAACGCAATGTCAGATCAAATCAAGGCAACAAGGTTATCATCAGTCGGTCGGTCGAAGAGTCTACTATTTGTCAGAAGACGAGTACCTAGGTATTTGGATGGTCATATCAAAACTCTCGATCGAACCGTTTTATTTGTAGCGTTGAAAATCTAACAATTTAGTTGTTATCAACAACTTCTGTTACGATACAATTGTTTCGATTTGTTTTCAAGTGTTGTGTAAAGCAATATGTTATCTTTATTCTGCCAAAATTAAAAACTATCGATCGTTTCATTTGTACCGGCTATAAGGTAACATTTCGTCTGTAAAATGCCAACAATAACATTTTGTCAATCAAACGGTTTCGGTATTCTTCCAAAAGCGTTTGTTACGAATCTATAAATAGATTGAAAACTCAAGTGTGCAGTGGAAATTCGGACACAAATTTCTTTCTTGATTGGATATTTGTAATTTTTTAGCATCGCTTGTCCGAAGTATTGAATTTTGTTGCGTCACATGAGGGCTAATTGTAACTAACGCTATAGTTCCCAAGTAAGTTTGGTATTTGATATTTCATTTTGACAATTTAAAAGTTTTGAACGCCTAATTGAGCCTTTTTTCTAGTTTAGTAACTGCGAGCCCCCAAAATTCTGTTTTGACCACGAATTGTTTTATTATTGCAACTTTTAACGTGTATTGTCAAATAATTATTATAATCCATATAAGGAAAATATTAAAAGTGTACCTAAAGTAAGCGTTGAATGCATATCGGATTATCATTTTGAACACTTAACATTGAACGCCAAAATGAAGGAAGTAAATAAAAAAAATTAGCCCTTCGTGGAATCGAACTCACGACCACCAGGAATACAATCGTAGCTAGCACTTGCCTACAGTGAATGCGCTAGTGAGAC
This sequence comes from Leuctra nigra, assembly GCA_934045905.1. Classification (NCBI taxonomy): domain Eukaryota; kingdom Metazoa; phylum Arthropoda; class Insecta; order Plecoptera; family Leuctridae; genus Leuctra; species Leuctra nigra. The sequence goes on along the minus strand of OW203761.1, from coordinate 61,470,131 downwards.
GAACAATGTCTGCAGCAGCTGTGTTCTACCTCAAAGAGGAAGAGCGGAACATAAATATTGATAATTTCACTACTTCCGGTGAGAAATGTTTGGTTTTTCTTGAAGTGGAGTGTCTAGCAATGTATTGTCTTTAATGTTGCCAATTTTCATAACTCTAGATGGACCCGTTTGACTTTTATAAAATTTAAAATTTAAAATTGTAATAACTTCACTTCCGGTTAAAAATTTTCATCGATTTTTGCAGAAGAGAGCATGAGGAGTTAAAATCTATGATTCTGCCAAATTTCAACTCTCTAGACTGAAAGATGCGACCTGTAGACGAGAGCAATCGTAGAGACGTGGGCAGTAACTAACTCCCTAACTAACTAACTAACTAACTAGCTGAAAGTGTGATTTTAACATGATTCAGGCCCAATTTTCACCCTGAAGGGATGATCGCAGCCCTTTGAAATTTGGTAGGTGTTGTCAGCTGGTGGCTAAATATACCCGATAACCATGGTTTTTAACTTCCATTTCAAACTGCGTCTATGCGAGCCGATACCCCGAAATCACCACTTAAGCCGTTGCTGTATAAGTCTGTGGAAGTAAGCTCACCGTTTATAAAAAGTAGACCTCGTAAAAGACGGTGCTTGGCAGCGTCGAGCTATCGCCCGACTAGATAAGTACATCATCTTTTTGTTTTTACCAAGTCTTCATATAGGCACTTTAGATGATTTTGCAGAGGTTTTATGTTGAATTTTTGAATAAACAATGAAATAAAATAGATTATTCGTACATTTAAAACAAAACATTCAAAATGTGAATGAAATTAGCTTTCAATTGATACCCATGAAGCTTATATCACAAGGAAAAATAATTGAATTGTTTAGTAATTAATTAGTAAATTACTCCTACTTATCAATAGAGGATTTTAGAGGACTTTTGATATGTTATAAACTACACCTTTCTGAATGAATTGCCACAAACCGCATGCCTGTAGCTCTTTTGGGGTAGCTACAGCCCAAATTTTGAATTGAGTACCTCTTTTTAGTTGTTTCATCACATTAATTACCTTAATTGACTTTGTTAATTAATTTTAAACTTTTAAATAATTTTTAATAAATTGTACATGAATCAAGCTTTCATTTAATACCAAATTTGACGTGTTTTACTTCTACCGTTTTTCGATAATTGGATTTATTGACTTTTGATTAATTGATTACTTAAGGCATGCGTGTGTTGCAATTTGTTTTGGGTCAGATCGTTTACACTCTGGACTATACAGCTCTTCCCTTGCCCACAGTATAGACTCGCGCGCGGGCCAGATCTAGACGATTATAACAGTTGAAGGTTTATAAGAGTTGGAGGTTTATAAGAGTTGCCGGTCCAGACATCTATTTTAATATTATTTATTTTACATAATATATATTATAACAGTTGAAGGTCTATAGCAGTTGAAGGTTTATAAGAGTTGCCGGTCCAGACATCCAATTTAATATTATTTATTTTAATTATTATATATTATAACAGTTGAAGGTTTTGAGCAGTTGAAGCTTAGATGAGTTTTAAAAGGGGTGATATTATTATTATTAATAATAAATTACGATATTATAACAGTTGAAGGTTTATAAGAGTTGACGATTATAACAGTTGAAGGATTATAAGAGTTGAATCTTAGAACACTTGACAGCTACCCCCTCAATACACTTGACTCTCATGGTTTTGTATCGTGCATAAATTCACCTACTAGAGTCACAGCCACAACTCAAACCTGTATTGATCACATTCATGTAAAAACCAGAAATGCTCGCAGTGTCAACCCAAGTATTTATCGACAGTGTGTAATGAATCTTTTACCTTGGTGAAGAATACTTGTTAGGATCATTAAGTGGTCCACTGCATACTTGATCAAGAGTTTATAAAGAACATACATTTAAGTGACTTGGTATTTGTTGAGTAGTTAGTTGTTTACGGACACTCGAGTAGAATGGTTTAGTTTTTGGTTTGTGAAATAAAAGGAAGTTATTAATTAAATACGTCTTGATTATTTCTTTCTGGGAAACATACGTGTTCTTCCTAAAAATAAACTGAATCCCAGAAAAAAACACTCCGTGTAAAAAAGGCAGCCAAGTCTCTTTACTTTAAAAAAATTCAACACCGAAAAGGAGTGATATCAAAAAAGGAGCCAAGTCAATGACATTTCCAAATATTTAATCGTATTTTTGAAATAAAAGAATAAACACCGAGAAATACTTTACAAAAGGACTTGGCGCATCGTTTTTTTAAAGACCTCATTCAATACTAAAAGTGGAAAGAAATTTAAAGTAGGTACATTTTCCTCTTTCTATTAGAGCCAGAAACTATGAATCAAGCTACTTTTAGTAATGGCTATTTTATAGTTTTGTCAATGGCGATAGTAGAAAGATTACATGCTGTAATAGATAAGTAATATAAGGGTGGAAGAATTAAATAACAATTGGAAGTGGGCTCATACATATTCTTATAGCACTGTTAATATGGTGATATTAGAAGGGTATCTTTTCATAATTTGATCTTGACTGAAGGAAATCATGAAACGTTGTCAAATAATTACGAACTGTCTTTGGAACACTATTATATATTTTTGAAGTGTCAAGTGTATAAAGTTAAAATTTTTAATAGAAATTCAATGTGACTATGTACTTTGTGAAATGTTTTGTTATAAAATGTGGATTAATAGAAATGTATTTCATGATGAGAAGGTTTAACGCATGAGACTTAATTATGTTGACCACGAAACAATATTACGAAGATAACTAACTATTGTGTATTTATAGAAAACATAGGCAACAAGTTTTATCGCGTACGTACATATTCTAATAGATAATATTTTACAGTAGGTATGTATAATATGTAATTGAAAGATGTTTCCCTATTATTCTAAAAATTAAATGACGGTTGTATATCAATGGCATATGCTTATGAATCAAAAAATGAATTCAAAAAAAACGATGCGCCAAGTCCTTTTGTAAAGTATTTCTCGGTGTTTATTCTTTTATTTCAAAAATACGATTAAATATTTGGAAATGTCATTGACTTGGCTCCTTTTTTGATATCACTCCTTTTCGGTGTTGAATTTTTTTAAAGTAAAGAGACTTGGCTGCCTTTTTTACACGGAGTGTTTTTTTCTGGGATATCACTTCTTTTGTTAGTTTGTTCATACAGCTTGTAGCACATGTCCGAGCAGGGACTAATTTCTTTAAAAAAATACGCCTCAACCGATTTGCTCACTAAGAAAAGTTGCGTTTGGTATAAGATGAAAATGATTATCCAAGAAGAATAGCTTAAGTTTCGTTATAATCGATCCAGCCGTTTTCGATATATGACGTCACTTCCGGTTTTGAAATAGCGGCCGAAAATAATGTCGTCTTGAATTCATAATTATAAGTCCTACATAATTGCACAATTTGGTTGCAATCGGTACAGACGATTTCGATATATGACGTCACTTCCGGTTTAACCAATGGCGGCCGAAAATAATGTCGTCTTTTTATCCATAATTATAAGTCCTACATATTTCCAAAATTTGGTTGCAATCGGTACAGCCTTTTTCGATATATGACGTCCCTTCCGGTTTTAACAATGGCGGCCGAAAATAATGTCGTCTTTAATTCATAATTATTAGTCCTCCATATTTCCAAAATTTGGTTGCAATCGGTACAGACGATTTCGACATATGACGTCACTTCCGGTTTTAACAATGGCGGCCGAAAAAAATGTCGTCTTTAATTCATAATTATAAGTCCTACACATTTCCAAAATTTGGTTGCTATCGGTACAGCCGTTTTTGATATATGACGTTACTTCCGGTTTTAACAATGGCGGCCAAAAATAATGTCGTCTTTAATCCATAATTATAATTCCTACATATTTCCAAAATTTGGTTGCAATCGGTACAGCCGTTTTCGATATATGACGTCACTTCCGGTTTTAACAATGGCGGCCGAAAATAATGTCGTAATTCATTCATAATTATTAGTCCTCCATATTTCCAAAATTTGGTTGCAATCGGTACAGCCGTTTTCGATATATGACGTCACTTCCGGTTTTAACAATGGCGGCCGAAAATAATGTCGTCTTCAATTCATAATTATTAGTCCTACACATTTCCAAAATTTGGTTGCAATCGGTACAGCTGTTTTCAATATATGACGTCACTTCCGGTTTTAAAAATGGCGGCCGAGAACACTGCAACCTTGAATTTATAATTATTTACAAACTAGGTTTACTAAATATCTATTTAAAAGTATAAAGTGGTGAATTTAGTGTCAATTATCATATTTATGACGTCATTTAGCATATTTATGACGTCATTTCCGGTATAGGTAATAGGAAAACAATCTAGTTGATACTTTATGAACGACCATCTGAATTCATAATCCCTATATTTCCGTAAAATCGTTCTTGCCGTTTGTAATATATGACGTCACTACCGGTTTCATTTAGTGGTTCCTGCCACCATTTCCGGTACCGTTAATTTGTTTATTCATTTTTCACAGTTGAGTTTCAAAAAAATTGCAGAATGAATACGCAGGAGCTAGTTCAGTTGCAAACGGTACAGGCGTTTTAGATATATTACGTCACTTCCGGTTTCAGGAATGGCGGCCGAGAACACTGCAACCTTGAATTTTTAATTATTCACAATGTACGTTTACTAATATCTATTTAAAAGTATAAAGTGGTGAATTTAATGTCATTTAACATATTTATGACGTAATTCATCAATCATCATATTTATGACGTCATTTCCGGTATAGGTAATAAGAATACAATCTAGTTTTATCTAGTTGATACTTCATGAACGACCATCTGAATTCATAATCCCTATATTTCCGTAAAATCGGTCATGCCGTTTGTAATATATGACGTCACTTCCGGTTTCATTTAGTGGTTCCTGCCGCCATTTCCGGTACCGTTAATTTGTTTATTCATTTTTCCCAATTGATTTTTCAAATAAATAGTAGAATGAATACGCAGGAGCTAGTTCAGTTGCAATCGGTACAGGCGTTTTAGATATATGACGTCACTTCCGGTTTCAGAAATGGCGGTCGAGAACACTGCAACCTTAAATTTATAAATTGTATTGTCTATATTACAATGTAAGTTAATTATGTACGTATTTTAAGTATAATTTGTTGAAATAAGTGAAATATTGCGTATTTATGACGTCACTTCCGGTTTAGAAAATAAGAAAATAATTTTTTGTTATTGATACTTCATAAAGATGACCATCTAAATCGAATGGCGCTAATTTCGTTCTAATCGGTCCAGACGTTTTTGAGATATGACGTCACTTCCGGTTTAAAAATGGCGGCACAAAAAATCACAAGAGGCAAGGTATCATCAGACGCCAAAAGTGCATATGTGGTAAAAATTTCAGGTTGATCGGTTCAGCCGTTTAGGCTGTGGCGGTGATAGCAACTTTTTCGGGAATCATCAGAATCATCATCATCATCATCATCATCATCATCATCATCATCATCTGAAGAAGAAAGCGGTGTAATTTCACGATTTTCACTGTCCTCTAGGTCGTAAACGGCATGACTGGTTGTTGTCGCGTGATGTATATGTTGTCAGGTGGGCCATAGCTCAAAATTAAGACATTTCACAACAATGAGAGATTTTCCATTGTTGAGATCCAGTAGGCCGAAAATGCCATGTTGTTGCTTACAGTAAAAGTAGTTGGTCTGCTCCTCAGTTTATATAGGCATTTACGGTATGTTGAGTGACTGTAAGTGTACGGTACGACTTGGCTGAGTGGAGCGACCGCTCCACTAGATACTTAGAAGAGTCTCTATAACTGGCGCCCAACGTAAATATACATAATACATTTTACAGTTTTATAAAATATCTAGTGGAGCGGTCGCTCCACCCAGCCAAGTCGTACTATACACTCACACTCACTCAACATACCGTAAAATCCTAATAAACTGAGGAGCAGACCAAACACTTTTACTGTAAGCAACAACATAGCATTTTCGGCCTACTGGATCTCAAAATTGGGAAATCTCACATTGTTGCGAAATATCTTAATTTCGAGCTATGGCCCACAACACCACTTGTACCTAATTTTGGAACTATACGTTATGCCGTTTGCGAGCTGGGGGGCCATGAAAACAGTGAAATTACACCACTTTGATCTTTAGATGATGATGATGATGATGATGATTCAGAGGGTCAGGAAACACCGCAATCACCGCGGGTTGCTCAGTTGGTAGAGCTCTCACCCGGCAAGTGAGACGTCCCGGGTTCGAGCCCCGGTTCGGTCGGACATTTTTCACTTCGCACTTCCCTTCCTATCATCCTGACTCCACTGGAAGTTTTCCTTAAAAACCCAGTATATCAACAATCGAGCTGAAAAGCAACTCGTTAAGTCGAGTAAAAGAGGGTTGCGCACGCTTGTGCAATGAGACATGGTGACAGCATCGTCACCGGTGGTCTGACAGTTCGTAGTGGCTATTCACTACCTTCATTCCATTCTCCTAGGAGATCTCTAACCCTCATCAGTGCGTTGTGTCGAATGGCTGACCGTCCGGCCGGGTAGCTCAGTTGGTAGAGCTCTCACCCGGCAAGTGAGAGGTCCCGGGTTCGAGCCCCGGTTCGGTCGGACATTTTTCACTTCGCACTTCCCTTCCTATCATCCTGACTCCACTGGAAGTTTTCCTTAAAAACCCAGTATATCAACAATCGAGCTGAAAAGCAACTCGTTAAGTCGAGTAAAAGAGGGTTGCGCACGCTTGTGCAATGAGACATGGTGACAGCATCGTCACCGGTGGTCTGACAGATCGTAGTGGCTATTCACTACCTTCATTCCATTCTCCTAGGAGATCTCTAACCCTCATCAGTGCGTTGTGTCGAATGGCTGACCGTCCGGCCGGGTAGCTCAGTTGGTAGAGCTCTCACCCGGCAAGTGAGAGGTCCCGGGTTCGAGCCCCGGTTCGTTCGGACATTTTTCACTTCGCACTTCCCTTCCTATCATCACCGCCACAGCCTAAACGGCAAAACCGATCGATCTGAAATTTTTACCACATGTGCACTTTTGTCGTCTGAGGTGCCTTTTTATAAAACCAACCGGTAGCCGCCATTTTAAAACCGGAAGTGCCGTCATATCTCATAAACGGATGAACCGATTGGGACGAAATTAGCGCCAAACGATTCGGACGGTAATCTATATAAAATATCAATAGTCAAAATAGACATTCACTATTACCGAAACCGGAAATGACGTCATAAAGATGCCAAATCTGACTAAAATCATCTCTCATAACAATATCTACATTTTCAGAAGGCTTATTATGTTTCATAACATTTATAGATACAAATTTTAGGTGGCAGTGATGTCATTCGCCATTTTGAAAACCGGAAGTGATGCTATAACTCGAGAACGGCTGGACCGATTGGAACGAAACTTTCGCTATACTTCATAGCATATTATTTATAGCATACACAGTAACAAGCACAACTTCTTAGCAACCAAGTCACACAGGCATATTTTTTAAAGGAATTATAGTCGTTGGTGCCACAATATATGTTAGAAGTTGTAAGAATGAACTGAAAAAAGGAGTGATATCCCCATAAAAAAACACTCCGTGTAAAAATACCAGCCAAGTCTCTTACTCTAAAAAAACAGAAGAAATCTAAAAATTCAGCACTGAAAAGTAGTGATATCAAAAAAATTGCCAAGTCAAAACTTTTCAAAAAATACTTGGCGCATCGTATTTTAGTGCATTATAGATATATTATGTATAGATGAGTTTATTTGATTAACGGCCTACTTCTATACTATTTATATGCTCGATGCGCCAAGTATTTTTTGACAAGTTTTGACTTGGCAATTTTTTTGATATCACTACTTTTCAGTGCTGAATTTTTAGATTTCTTCTGTTTTTTTAGAGTAAGAGACTTGGCTGGTATTTTTACACGGAGTGTTTTTTTATGGTTGTTATTACAAGAAAGGAGGGAAATGGGGACTTGTCCCAGGCATCAGCATCATCAACTCCTGACGAGCCAATTGACATGCAGAGCATGATGCAGATGATGATGCAGATGATGAAGACCATGCAAGCAGTCCAGAATGTCGGTACTCCGATAAGCGTTGTGCAGGAATCGTCCACGCCGAGATTTCTGTCAGGTAGTACAATGCCACGATTCGATAATGGTCCAGAAATGCAGCCAATGGAGTTTATAGAAAGCTTGGAGCAGCATTTCCAAATGACAAACATGACTGAAAACTTGTGGGTGCCTATAGCATTACGGCAACTCGATGGCAACCCAAAGCAGTGGGGCTCCGTGTTTTCAACATCATGGGAGACATGGGATGAATTCAAAAAGGCATTTATCGGAATGTATTGGTCAGAGCGGCGACAAGAAAAGCTAATTCGCGATCTGGAAAACGTCACATATAACAGGCAGATACATCAGTCTATGGCTGATTATTTTATTAAACAATTGGCTACAATTAAATATCTTACACCACAAATGGGCATGGAAAAATTCATCCGTATAATTGGACATACATTTCCATCAAATGTGGAAAATTGCTTGATCGCTGCGCGCGTGTCATCTTTGCAAGATGTCCTGGCGTTACTCCAGGATCTCGACGAGGCAGCAGCGTGGCGACATGAGAAGACGAGGACGTTTCCATCAGCGTCGCGTTCATACCAGACTCAAGCAACACAACATCGGTCTTCCCCAGCGCCATCATCCCGTTCGAATCCTGTCCGAGATCGAGTCAACACGACGACGAACAAAGCATTGCAGGGGAGTGACCAGAGTAGTGCAAATCGAGATCAAGTACGCGTGAAAAATATCAACGCATTCAGCGTCGACGACAGGCCAGAAGATGATGTTGAAGGCAACGCAGAGACCGACGCAGAGCCGATGACGGACGGAAACATCAAGACGGAAAACGCCGAACAGTTGGGATAGTTTCTTCCGCATCACCAGCTGTCAGTTTTAATGCGGAAGATACAGTTTGTGAAGACACAGTGTCAGTTGGTATTAAACCGGATAATATTTTGGCAGAAGGTATGAATACAAATGGCATTTGGAATGAGATGAAGCGAAGATCATCGAAGACGAAGATGAAGATGCCAATAAATGGTAAAAATATCATTCCAGACATAAAATCAGTGGATGTATCTGGTAATGTGCAGAGAGAACGTAATTGGTTTTATGAAAATACATTGTTTCATCGAACTAAACGAAAATTGTTAGATGTGGATAAGTAGATAAAGTATATGTCTCATTTCTCTCTTCGCCATAATCTTTCATCTGGAGGGAGAACTGTAATGAATCTTTTACCTTGGTGAAGAATACTTGTTAGGATCATCAAGTGGTCCACTGCATACTTGATCAAGAGTTTATAAAGAAAATATATTTAAGTGACTTGGTATTTGTTGAGTAGTTAGTTGTTTACGGACACTCGAGTAGAATGGTTTAGTTTTTGGTTTGTGAAATAAAAGGAAGTTATTAATTAAATACGTCTTGATTATTTCTTTCTGGGAAACATACGTGTTCTTCCTAAAAATAAACTGAATACTTAGAAGAGTCTCTATAAGTGTTGTGACTTATCTAGATAAAATTATCTAGAAAAGTATCTAGATAGATATTTTTTATCTATTATCTTATCTAGATAATTTGATAATTGGTTATCTTTATCTTTATCTAGATAAAAATATTGTTATCTATTGGCAATTATCTAGATAAAAAATATAAAATTCGAAATAATATGCATTTGTGTGTATACCTATGAACATGCACGTAACGAGTGCGTAATAAGTGAACTACTTGCCAAAAACTATTCCCGTTGTAGGTAGTTTGGAATTTATGGAAAGTTATTATTTTCATTATTTGACTTTACATGAAAATTATTTGTATTTAGGTCAGTGGTACCTACTCAACCTGCGGCACACAAGCGCGTAGGAAGGGGATGGGGGGGAGAGTGGGGGTCAATTACCCCCCCCCCCCCCCGCCCCACTTTTCATCCTGACACCCCCAGATATACAAAAATGTTGATAAAGAGATTTAAATATGCACAGATTTGCTCCATTATGAGATTGAATTCTCAAAATTTTCCCAAGTTTGACATCTAATTAAACAGATGTATTCCAATGAGACAATGACTCATTTGTCCAACTTGATCATCCTCATGAATAAAATTTAATATTACTTATAAGTTAAACTAGGATACCAAAACACATACAGATTATTGCAACCTTTCTCAAAGGAATTTCAAAATCGATTCATAATCGATTCTCCTTTACTAGAAATTCAAAAAATTCCCTGCGGGGCCAATGGGGATGTTATCAAATAATAAAATTTACAGATTATAACGCATTTTATCTTAAGTTTCCTTAAGAATATTGCATTGATCAAACATTTTAATTTTTGTTGAAAAGGATGCCAAAACGGCTTCAAATTCGATTCTGTTGTGTCAAAAATAAAAAGGGCCCTGCGGGGCCATTGATGATTTTATCAAATAACAAAATTTACAGATTACAATGCATTTTGTATAATGTTTCCCGAAGAATATTACAAAAATAGCCAAATGATGCCAAAATAGCTTCAAATTCGATTCTTTTGTATCAAAAACTCAAAAAATTCCCTGCGGGGCCAATGGAGATTCCATAAAAACAAATAGTTACAGATTATATGACATTTTGTCTACAGTTTCCACACAAAATTGCATATCACACATTGTATATTTCTTTGAAAAGAATGCCAAAATAGCTTTAATTTCGATTATTTTTAACAAAACTTCAAAAAAGGCCCTGCGGGGCAAACTGGGTGCTGAGCCCCCCCAGACCCCCTTGTAACGGCGTACTATACCTTTTCCTCACATTCATCGATCCACGATAATTTTGAAATGAAGTTCCTACGCGCCTGGCGGCACAAATATATGTGGCCCCCCAGTTGATGTTTTATAACTTATTCAAAAATGTGTCCACTGTAAAAATAATATAAAAAAATGCGGCCCGCCAACAAAAGCAAAATTTGCATTATTGTCCCGCAAGTCAAAAAGGTTGAGTCCACTGAATTGTTACTATTGTTTTTACTATTGTTTGGTAACAACATTATCTATTATCTATTACAATTATCTAGATAATTCTTTTTTATCTTTATCTTTTATCTAGATGATTTTTTGGAATTTTATCTATTATCTTATCTAGATAAATTTTTGACGTGTTATCTTTATCTTTATCTAGATAAAAATAAAATTATCTAATCACAACACTGTTTATCGAATAAACATTACTGACCACTACGCTACTCTCCTTGCAATAACAACAACAACAACAACTAGTGCCAAGTTGCAGGTACCCAGTGATAGCCAGACACCAGCCGCGCCAAGTAAATATGTTACTAAATTTAACTTTGACAAATTTAAAGCTAATCAAAGAGGAAAGTTGGAACTCTGTATATGAGCTTACAGATGTAAACCTAGCGCTAGAATCTTTTACTGAAACTTACCTAAGGTGTGTTGCTGACTCGAGCGATAGGAAACTTAGGGATGCCACGGCGAATAAGAAGAAACTTAAACCGTGGATCAGTGGCGGCGCCAGGAAATAATCGTTGGGGGGGCAGAGCAGGGGCAAGGCAATTCCTTGAGGGGGCAAAGCGAAAAGCCGTCATATTTACCAAAATCATGACCCCCCCCCTCACCGTAGGGTTCAGCAAAACCACGAAATACAATTTCACTCAAGGGCGTATCCAGGATGAAATTTCGGGGGGGGGGGGGACATTACTAATATTTTGAAAAACCACAGTGGAACACAGGGGTTCGGGGGCGCAGCCCCCGAGAAAATTTTGGATCAAGGTCATTCGTTTAGGTGCAATTTTGAATCGAAGTGTATTGGGGAATTATAAATTACAAAATATTCAAAAATTGGTCTAAGAGGTTTAAGAATAGTTAAATATCTTCAATTCTCTAAGACATGTAAGTCCGGGGCGATTAGCCCCGGAAATTTTTTGGAATTTTAATTCAATTCTAGCCATTTTGGAACGTTTTTGACATGATCTGTCTATTTTATTAAGGTGATACTAGCGCTCGGCCGTTTTAGAAAATTGAGAGAGAAAAATGGTTTCATAAGTGAGTGTAACTTTGATAGGATGTTCACATGATCAGTCTGATTGTATATTAGTAGCACTTGTTCATTTTTGCTTCTTGTATCGTTAATTAGGCGCCGATTATTCAACAAAACCGCGCAAAACGATGAAATTTGCGATACGATTGGAGACCAAACCCGTAAACCAATTGATCTCAAATTTTAATCATGATTAGATGAAAGACAAACTTAGGGTTATCCCTTGGCACATTTTTGAAATTCAATTTTATACGGCGCCCAGGGAGACGAGAAAATAGCTAATTTTTCACCAAAAACCCACTAATTATTACTAATTAACGAAACAAAAAATTAAAAATGTACCCAGGGATAACCCTAAGTTTGTCTTTTATCTAATCACGATTAAAATTTCAAATAATTTGGTCTACCCGTTTCGTCTCCAATCGTATCGCAAAAAGTGTCTACAAAAGGCAACAAAATCGCTCGCGCTTGCAGCACCTTAAGTTATTTTTTCACACATTATTTTATATGTGCATATATTTTTAGATAAACCCTGATTTCGGGGTGGGGGGGCTGCGGCGCCCCCCCTGAATACGCCCTTGAGTTCAATATATATACAAATTATCGTTGTGCAGGTTTTATCACGATATAAGAAAGAATCATAGAAATGCTTACTCAGGAAAACAGTAGAAAGGCGAGAGCCATGAAATGCCGCACGCGCAAAATATTCACGTTTCTATTCTAAAACAAGAGGTTTTGGGAAAAGTAAAATTGTCGTCCATGGTACTATAACTTTATGCTTTTTAGGTTTAATCTGGATAATTACTGTAATTGCAAGTTTATTTATGATTTCATATTATTTTTTGCCAGGTAAATTGTGCATATATATGGGAGTCGTCAAGTGGGGGGGCAACCGGGGGGGCAAGCCAAGTTTTTGGGGGGGCAGTTGCCCCCCGTGCCCCCCCGTAGCGCCGCCACTGGTGGATTACCACGGGATTAGTAACATCTATTAGGAAAAGGGATAGATTACACGCAAAATTGAAAAAGCTAAGAATAAAATTATCGATAACCCAATCCTCTCACTTGTTAAATGAAGTTCTAGCTTTATCTGAACAATATAAACTATACAGAAACTTTCTTAGCAAACTAATTTCCAGAGTAAAAATTGAGTACTATTCTAATGAAATCAACAGTGCTGGTACTGATATCAAGAAAGTGTGGTCCGTCATAAATAGTATTGCTGACAGGTCCCCTTCGCATACTGTCCAAGTGAACCAAATAATTCATGAGGGTGACACAATAACAACAGCAACGGACCCTTAACGTGTTGCCGATACCTTTAATACATACTTCTCTAATTTAGGAAAAAAGCTGGCCAATAAGATTAAAGACGCTGCTTGTGTTGATCAGGAGACCGAGGATTTCAGCGATGGCGAATCAATTTCAAATAGCTTATATTTTGCACCAATTAGTACACCTGTAGAAGTGTCACGTCATGTGACTGCTCTCAAAGCCAAGTCTGCTACTGGTCATGACGGTATTGACGTTATCCTATAGATTAGATTAATAGATTAATAGGGTTTAACGGCGCGTCAACAACGAGGCTATATTGCGCACATTAATTATTTTACTTTAAACTTTGTTGAATTAAGTGGAGGACATTGGGAGGGGGTTGACCTTACGGGCCCGATCCGGGGGAGTCCATCTCTAGGGGGAAGGCCGGCCCGAGGGGACCGCAAATTCAAGGGAGGACATGGTTAGGCCAACCCTGGCTGCTCTTTGTCTGAACCTCACCACTGACCTGTCCGGCATGGGTCGACCTTACACATGAGCATATGCTCGCCGGCCTAGCTGCAATGGATCAATTCATTGGCCAACACAAACCCCACCACCGCGATAAGGTGGCAGCCGTCGGTGGGGCGTAATCACTATAAAAAGTGTAAGTAAATTTATTATTGAACCACTCTCCCATATATTTAACCTCTCTCTGGAATCTGGCACCTTTCCTCAAACGTTTAAAAATGCGGTAAACTGTACCAGTGCATAAAGGAAATAGTATAACTGAAGTTGAAAACTATACACCTATATCAATTTTAAGCCATTTATCTAAAATTTTAGAAAAGTGTGTTAAAGACAGGCTACTAGGCTTTCTAAATAAAAATGATATTTTATCACCAAACCAGTTTGGTTTTCGACCTAAACTCGGGACTGATAACGCAATACATGAATTAACGAGTCATATTTATAACAACCTAGACAAAAACCAAAAGACCGTTGCTGTATTTTTAGACTTGGCCAAAGCATTCGACACGGTAGACCATGATAAATTACTTTGTAAACTATGTTCAGTTGAGGTGCGAGGGGTTCCTCTCAACTTCTTCAAGACATACTTGTGTAATCGCACGCAGGCCAGTTAAAATAGGAAATATTTTGAGCGATTCGTCCGACAGGGTACAGTTTTGGGGCCTTTATTATTTATTATCTACATAAACTCACTCTGTAATTTTAAATTTGACGGTAAAATTATCACTTATGCAGATGATATCGTACCTAGTTATTCCGCGGTATTTTCAGGTATAAAAGGTAAAAAAGGTATGTTCAATTGCTAATAGTACTATGGGGACAATTCAATCATGGCTCAATAACAATCTTCTAACGTGTAACTCCAGTAAAACAGTCTATGTCCCGTTCACAGTAAACAATAAAACGCAACCTGACGCTACACTTTTCTCTATTAAATTGCATAAACTGGGTTGTCCGGAAAAAAGCAATCACTGGAGTGTGTGTAATTGCCATCCTCTTAAATCTGTTGAAAGTGTAAAATACCTAGGAATAATAATTGATAAATATTTAAGGTGGGATGGTTATGCTGCAAATACCCTGGTAAAATTACGAAATATTATTTACATATATTACAGACTGAGGAATGTAGTTTGTAGAAGTTTGCTCAGTCAATCATGCAATAATATGGTATTCTTGGGTGGGGTGGTGCTGGTATCACGATTATTGAATCCTTACAGAATATTCAAAGGTTGTTCTTAAAAGTTATTAAAAAAAAAAAAAAATCTTTTCTA
Source organism: Leuctra nigra (assembly GCA_934045905.1). Classification (NCBI taxonomy): domain Eukaryota; kingdom Metazoa; phylum Arthropoda; class Insecta; order Plecoptera; family Leuctridae; genus Leuctra; species Leuctra nigra. The sequence goes on along the minus strand of OW203761.1, from coordinate 61,454,974 downwards.
CTACTTTAACCTATTCTATTACTCATGTAATGGATGTTAGACAGCTATATTTTAGGGCGGCACTTAATTTTATTTTCAAAAATCTTAACTTATTTCATAGGAGCAAAGTGTATAATTTTCATGACACGAGGCAATCTACATGTGTAACCCTAATCTCGTCAAAAAAGAATAAGAAAAAAGGCCAACAACATTTAGACTATTTAGGACCCAAAATTTTTAATTTACTTCCGACCAAAATTAGATATGCACGTAACCTTGAAACATTTAAATACGTGATATCCTTGTGGCTGTTCGACTCTGGTAGGGAATTTTGCAGGAGTATTATGTATGTACATGTGAATGTGTTGATATGTTATTATTATTATTATTATTATTATTATAATTATTATTATTATTATTTTGCAGGAGTGTTCTGCACATGTGAATAGCTATTATTTGTTGGTATGTAATTATTTTGCAGGAGTATTCTGCACATGTGAAATGCTATTATTTTTAGTTGGGTGTATTGTTGTATTTATCTGTTTCTCACAGTCTGTTTTTCCTTGGTTGTCAACTGAATTATGTTTAAAAAAGTTTACTAATTACCTTTCTATGCCCTCACACAGGGTCTCTTTGACCCCATGAGGGCTATTCTTCTTTTTATATAATTTAATCATTTTTTGTAATTGTACTCTGTATAAAATTAATCGGAGAATAAAATGCTTATAAATTGAAAATAAATTGAATTGATTTGAATTGTTGGTTGACTATATTGGACGTATAAAAATAGTGATTTAATTATCCTTATTTTCAATTAGCTTTTGTTTTTTAAATCTTCAATTGAATGGGGAATCAAAATCTTTTGTAATGTAAGTCGAAAATGTTTGGGGGGGGGGGGGGGGAATTGATTATAATTTCGGTAAAATTTGTATGTGTCATAGTGTATCATGTGCCGAATATTTCAGTGCAAAAACGAAGTCGTTAACTCTAATAACGTAGTTTTAATAAAATTGAGGTTATTTTTCAAAATGGGAATGTATTGTTTAACAATTTATGCGATCAAACTTATTATTTTTGACAAAATTCTTGATAAAAACAAAATGGCAACCCAAAATTTGGTCAACTTTGTTTACGAGTTACGTAGGTGTACCTTAATAATAACAACGTCAAAAATTTTTTAGAAATAATCAGTTTGGTGTCAAGATAGGACTTAGGACTTAGATAGGACTTTTTTTATATAGATAATATAAATTGTTTGTGGCGTATGGTACAAAGAGGTCAGTGAAGGTCAAATGTGTACACGACATAGGAAGTGAGTCAGATATCTTAAAACAGCAGAAAGTAACAACAGACCGCACCTTAACTCTCAGGATTATTATTATTATTTACACGTTCATTGGGATATTGCACCATATATTCGTTTTCTTTTGTGTACCTAAACTAATTATTGTCAACAGTTTCTATTAATATTTGATAGAAAAAGATTAGACTATTATCGTTTAACGGCGCGTCTACGACGAGGTTATATTGCGCACATTAATGTTTACTTACAACTTTGTTGATCACAAGTTTCAGTTTCAGTTTCAGTTTCTTTATTTGTATATAATAGTTACACAAAATGGCGGCATTCAGTGTTCGACTCTATAGGAGCCCCATCCTGATCTTCCATACAAGTGGAGGACATGGGGAGGGGTCGGCCTAACGGGCCCGATCCGGGGGAGTCTGAAACTGGTGGGAAAGCCAGCACAGAATGGGGACAGACCGGGGGGGGGGGGAGACTTCGGGCCGATGGGACCCGATTTCAGGGGGATCACCATCTCGAGGGGGGAGGCCGGCCCGAGGGGCCCGTGAATTTGGGTAGGGCATGGGACTAGGTCGACCCTGGACTGCACTTAGTTGGGACCAACACTCATTTTGTGAGGCGACCCCTTAAGCCCCACCACCGCGTCAAGGTGGCAGTCCATTGGTGGGAATCAAATTCCCAAAATTGAAAAAAAAAGATATTCCCACATTCCCACATTTCCACATTTCCAAGAAATTCCCACATTTCTTGATAGAATCTTCTCTGGACTAAATTCTATATAAATGAATGTTAAGCAATTAAACAATGTTTTCATTGCTTTGAAACTTCAGATACCTACCTATTATAAAAATAAAATGAAAACAGCGTTATTTCACCGAGATAAGTTTGGAATATTTTATCAGCTTTATTTTATGAATAAACATTAACTTCAGTTCCAAAACAATAACAAATTACACAATTATTTAATTGTTTTAGATGCATTTCTATTAAATTTTGTCTTGAAGAATATTTTAAATTATGAAACAACGAAACAACCGTTATAAAATAAAAAGAAATCGGGATGAAGTGTCCCGATGAGTTTTTTTATTTCTTTCAGTCGTACTGTTCTGCTAATGGTGCCGGATGAATGATTATGATGATGATTGGGAGATGATGATGAAGAGTAGGCAAGGATGGAAGATGGGAGAGAGGTGGTCGTGGACTGAGGGAATGCCGCGAATAGACCCAGTCAGAAAGACGGGCGCGGGAATCGAACTATCACGTGACCGCATTGTGTCGGACAATCCTCGCCTCGCACAGCACACGGAAGCGACGCAGCCCCGGACTAGTTTTCACACCCCACTGCGCATCACATCGCGATGTAACACATGCGCTTCCGGTCGCCATGTTTCACGGACTACACGGGACATGCGCGAATACAACACAAGACAGTGGCAGATCAGAGGAAGTTACGAGCACTTCCTCTACACATTGTTATGCGCAGGGGCGGACTGGACCGGGGTCCTAAAGGTCCGAAGCTACATGCCAGAACACTGGAATACAATTTTCTGAATTCGATGTAATTCATACAAATAACTGATGAAACAATACCTCATCAACAGGATACAACCATTATACAATACAGTATGATGCATTTATATGTTCTTCATATTTGTATGATGCATTTATATGTTCTTCATATTTGTATAATGCATTTATATGTTCTTCATATTTGCAGTGTAACGTTGACAGATTTATTGTAAATTTCTCACAATTTACACTTTTTCGTTCTTGTTTTCCGGTGACCATATATTTTAGAGCGGCAGTCTTATCCTAAAATGTGTTATCTTTAAATTGAGACTGTTAACAATCATTTGACATTCCTCTTGCGGTTTTAAGAGCAATTCAAGTCCAATATTCAGGACTCATTTCATGTGTCCCTGTGTTGGGGTAAAAGTGGAGCTTCAATGAAGAACATCTAATATCATACTGTAAGGGGCAAATCTTTGTTGGTTTAAATAATCTTAGTGTGAATTACAACAAATTCTCATTATGACAAAACACAAATTCAGTGATTTGAAGTTCAGGAAGAAACGCTCCGCACATCGCGGGCTGCGAGAATGGAAACGACAAAGAGTTGCTTATGGGAGAAGCGGCTATACCACTGAGATGCTCCGCTGCGCTGTTGAATGCGCGTAAGCTGTGTATATTATTAACCATTCCATATCGCAGACCCAATCGCTCAGTTGGTAAAGCATTGGCCTGTCGTGCAAAAGGACGTCGGTTCGAATCCTGCCGCAGTCTCACTTTTTATATTGAATTTTTCACAAGTTTTAATTCTGCCTAACAATAGAGTTATTTTTTATTTAAAATTGTCCAGCTTTAATTTTCTCAAGTTAGAATTTGTCTACCCATAGAGAGTTTTAATTCCTGAGGCTGCCCAGTAAAACGTATGCGCATCCGACTGCACAGCAAAGCAAATCAGCTCAATCAGCGGCTTCTCCCATAAGCAACTCTTTGTCGTTTCCATTCTCGCGCCCGGGACGCGACATTACTTTCCCTATTCGACTGCAACTCTTATGACGAATTTTAGCATTTTATTGGCTGAAGTTAAGTTGGTAAAACCCGTTTTTCTCAATATTTTCGTTTACAAGTTGGTACCAATGCATCGCGAGTTTCGACCTTTGGTGTGTTGCATGAACACAGATGTCTGAATGATAAATAAACAAAAATAACGTCAAACACAACACTTAGGGTGAGGTTCAAAATAGGAGCTGGTTGGGCATTGACGTCACCATAGGATTTACGGGTTAAATCAAACTTGCCGCGTCAACAAACGAGCTGAAACCGTGCCCATAATGCCCAAGCTCAAGAGGTCGGGCGTTGTGATCCAACATGGATGCCTGTATTTCCATTCATTCGACTAGATTCGACTCAAGGTCACGCTCAGGTGCTTACGTCACAATGTTAAAAGGATAGGGAAACTGGGCGACCTGATTCAAAAAGGGTATGCACCCTTAGTGATTTGGCGGTCATCAATATTTTCCCGCCTAAAGTGATTTTGGAGCGGTTTTAGAGGGACATACGAAATATAAATTGCCATATTTTGCAAACGGTTATGAATATGGAAAAAGCAAGAAAGGCATGCCATGTATTGAACCTTTATCTACATTTTCATCGCTTACTGTCATAACTTGCTCCTACTATGTGGTCAGCATTATCGGGAACAAAAACGCTCCGCGTGAGAGACGGACGAGCGACGGACGAGAAATGTTTAAAAATGTTTAAAAATCACACGACTAATAACATTCCTTAGACTTATATTGCAGTGATGTGTGCAGCAAACAAATAGAAAACTGATTGTCTCTAACCTATCAAATATTTTAGTCGAGAAATACCATTCACTTATAGTATAATAAGTAAAAACTAAAAGTTCAAAAATATAGCTGAATAATTTATGATTTTAAAAACAGTCTCGTTACCGAGAGTAACACTTTCAAAACATATTCATATTTTAAATTACCTGTCTAATGCAATAAGTACCTTCACCTGTTTGATATAATGACATGACTAAATTTATTGTACGAATTTAAAACAGATTTTCCATTTTCCATTTTGGCTACTGAAAGATATTTGCAAGGCAAAAGAGGTTATGTAAAGCTGTCAGATTCTCATGCGTCATGCGTCGTAGACTGGACAAGAAACTAAACAAATATAACTTTTTGGCCCGACGTGAAGTGGTTATTATAGATTTTTACACGCTGAATCCGAAAAACATTGTTGGCAGTCTCAATTTTTACTATTTCACCCTTAAATCTCATTAAGGGTTGATTTCGGTAGCCCAAAAGAAATATAGTCACAGAATCCACAATATGTACTCTAGAAAGAAGTAAAAAAAAACAGAAATATTCAGCAAAGGCTAATTAATGAAATGGCTACTTCAACAATGCCACTACATTTATTACTGAGGTCGAAATCAGGGTGCAACAATGAACAAGCGTAAGAAAAAATGATTGTATATATTTGTGCAAGGCCGTATATCGAAAAATACTGAACGTAAAATAAAAAATAAAAATGCATTTGTAACCTCAATACTTGTTGAATGCAATAAAGTTTTCATACAGAGAGTTGTGCGAATATGTTGATCACAATAAATTCGGAAAGACAAGTGAACGAATATCTCAGCAGCGCCTAGCGTGCCGCCTGCACGCTAGAGAGTTCAGTGCCTGGTTGGCAATTCAATTACCAAGAAACAAAATTAATTCTTATTTATTGGAATATTTACTTAAAGAAGGTCCGTACCTAGGTATTCTTTGGAACAATTAGCTACATCCTAGATAAATTATTAATTCAAAAAATATACCCACAGGTAAATCTTATTTTACAAAGGAACCATTCAATCAATACTTTTCTGCTACACACTACATTACTACCATCTTCATCTTGATCTAATACATTGGCACATGGATCAGTGAAATGCAACTTTGATTTGCGGTAACTATACATCATGCTCTGCTGGACAAATGATTGCAAAATATTACCTATACCAAAATCATTCTATGTACAATTGAATAGGAACCATATTGTTTCAATCAATACTTTTCTGTTCTACACACTACTTACTATCGTCTTCATCTTGATTTAATACATTAATGCAACTTTGATTTGTGGTAACTAGACATATACACACTAAACTAGACACTATAGACATATAATGCTCGAAAAATGTTGCACTGAATTTTATTATGTACCTACAATTGAATAGGAACTATTAATTTAGCTCAAGGTAACGACTCCAAATTTATTGTTAGAATAGAACAGAAGAGCATATAATTTTATCAATAGCTTAGGAATACACTATATGTACATTATTGACTATGGTTACATTTGGCTGCATATCGTATAGCTAACTTAGGGCCGGTTTTTGTATACCTCTTGCTAAAAAAAGTTCTTGATATAAGTTAGCAAGCACCTAATTTTACATTGATTTCATCCTCTAACTAACACTATCAAGAAGATGAAAGACGTTTGCTAACGCTATCAAGTTCTTTATCTAGTATCTAACTTTAGCAAGATGTACAAAGACCGGCCCTTACTAGCCATACCATAGCGTTATTGCTCCCATTGTTGCTAGAAAAAAAATCTTGTTTCTCTTCACTTCTCTTCGAAAATATACCATGCCTCAAGAGCAATAAGGTCAATTGTACCACCTAACCCGGTGGTGTTTTGCGTCTTCCAAAATGCTATTGCTCATAGATTTTGTTTTAACTTTATTAATTTTTCAATTTACAATTCGGTTCCACAAAACATTCAGTGCTTTGCTGAAAATCTGGACTCTCCACTTCTTCAGCCCCTCTTGTTCCCAGAAAACGAATTCTATAAATGAGGTGCTGTGGTATGAATCAGAGGAGGCTAGGTAGGAGGAACAGACCTGCTTCTTTTCTTTTCTTACTTGTTGAGACGAGGCGATGCATATTGTTTGTCTTATTAGTAAAATCAGAGTAGCATCCTCTGTGCCAATGGGTTGGCTCTGACAGAACATTATGACAAACTGGGGAGAATATTTGATATCATGAACTGCCTCTCTAAGTTGGAGACAATCCCTAACTCTCTCTCTACCCTTTTCAGAAACATTTTGCATGTCTTCTTGTCTTGCATTGCTGCAGAATATGCATTGCATGGCCGTCTCGAAAGTCTGATATGAAGAAAACAATACGACTATTTAGTCAAACAATCCTACTTGAACTAAAATCTACTTAGCTTTAGAGCGGGCAGTGTAATTAATTACATTGTTTTGACTAGACCTATTGAAGGCACGTGTGTTATCCGGCCTTGATTCACTGTACTAATCATGGGCGTACACAGGGAGGGGGGGAGGGCGCTTGCCCCCCCCCCCCCCCCTCCCTGGTTGTCAGGAAAACATAAAATTTGTCTGTTGTTTACGTATAGTTTCATTTTGTAACCAAAAAACTAAAAAAATAATAATTTCAAAGTGTCAAAAAAACAAAAAATTCCCTGCGGGGCAGGTTTGAACATATCTCCCATCAAAAGTGCCAAATTTAAAAAATATTGAAAATTTCAACAAAATGCACCTCATATAATTCAAAGTTTCAAAAAAACAAAAACGCCCCCCCCCCCCCCCTTAACCCGTAATATATTGTTTTCCTTGCCTTGCCCCCCCTGGCAGAAATCCTGCGGACGCCCATAGTACTAATCATCACAATAATTTATAGTCAACTCAATACTAAATGGATATGTTTTAGATAGTGAATAATCAAACGTAAACATGTCAAACTCACCCTGAAATTCAGCAAATTATATTTTGTACACATAATATCGGTAAAAAAAAAGTGGAGACAGCGAATCACGTACCGAGGCAGAAAGGCAGATTCCCCCCACTCTCGGAACACGCCACCTAGAAGCTCTGTGATTATTTACGCGGGACGGCTAGCGCAGTGCTGAGAGTTGAGATTAAATGACTTCACCGTCTTCTTTCAATTATTGCTCAACAAATAAAATATGTACACTAGATCTGTCAACTGCATCATGGCCACACACTATTAATGATGTTTTGGGGAAAGTTTCAAAACTAAATCTTAAACCGTTTAGTTGCATTCACGTGGTATAACGTAATTGGCGCTACACAAAAACTACAAAATGTGAGTTAAAGCGGTTTGAAGGGCAATTTTTGGGTCCAATTTGATAAGAATTGATAATTCTGAATTAGCAGAGTTCTTCTTTAATCTTTCCTCTACAAAACACATTTTTAAAATTAATTTTTGGACTACTATCTTCCAACTTATGTATTATTCTATTCAGAATGGAAGAATCGTGTTTTGAGGGGGGTTTTGGGGGGTAAAAACACAAAATTAAAAGTGCCAACAATGGTTTTTGGATGTAGCATGATTTTCTGAGTAGAAATATCTTTGTTGGCAGCTTTTAACACCCTGGTGCACCACTCATGAGAAGGAGACACATTTCTTACAAACCGATCCCAGATCTATCGAGGACGTGTAAACACATATCGTCATCGAGGATTGACCAATGAAATGATAGATTTTGACATACAAAGTAGTACTCGAATAGGGAAAGTAATGTCGCTTCCGTTCCGGGACCGATCCTCTACAATGATTTGAAGTTCAGGAAGAAACGCTCCGGACATTCCGGGACCGACTTTCCAATAATTTGAAGTTCAGGAAGAACCGCTCCGGACATTCCGGGACCGACTCTTGCATGAATTGAAGTTCAGGAAGAACCGCTCCGGACATTCCGGGACGCGTATTTCCGAATTGCACCCGATTTCAGCACCGATGCTATATACATGTCTATTAAGCCCCTCCCCCAAGAGGCGTGCGTAGTACGCCAGGCCAAGCGAGAACAGTTCTGCATACGCGGATATGGAAGTCGCACACAGTTTTTTCGGTTTTGATTAACAATCAACATGCAGTGATTGTAAATTGTAACGTTATATCAGAAGATAAATGGAAGTGTGTTGTTAGACCACGATTCGAAGGTGAAAACTACAGTAAAAAGTGGGCGAAGTTGTTTGTAATTGCGTAGAAAACGGACTGGTGTGTGCGGAAATCTTGGCCAAGTCTTATCAAATTTGATTCTATGAAAAGTTTCGTACTGAAATAATTGTGATTTTCGCTGAAGACTTTTATTTTGTATTTTGTTGAGATTGTGAACTTGTAAATTTCATTTTTGTCTTTATTCTTCAGCAATTTGTCAGAAATAATACAACTATTGCTGACTAATTACTCTCCTTACTCAACCTTGACTTTCTGCAGTTAGCCAATGATACATATCCGAAACACAATTACTACAACAGTGACATTTCAGGTTTTGAAAATGTGTTGGTGTCGGTGATAGTGTTTTTTTTTGGAGATCTTCTACCATCAAGCCGTTTTATGTGATGTGTTTTGAGATCTTCTTATTAGATATTTTAAGTAATTATCTCAACAAAATAAGTACACCTAATGTGTAACCTGCTTGCGAATTATTTCATTGTGATATGCTTTTTAAGATTTAGACACTATTAGGAAAATTACCTAATAAGTGGCCTACCTAATAAGTGACGGAACCCAAGGATATCAGACTCTCTCATTGTCATTAAAATGAATGTTGTATGTTTGTACATGAAGAAACTGTCTGAATGATAGTTACACCATTAATAAAAAAAAAAAAAAAATCACCATATTAAAAGATGTTTTTAAATGCACATCATAATGCTATTGTGTTGAATTGCATGTGTGTACCAAATTATACAGAATATAGAGTGAAAATTGTAACAGTAACTTTTATTCTTTTTCTTACTTTATTAAAAATAACACATTGCAAAAAATTACGAGTGTACTTTTCAATGAATAACAATATAACTAGGAAAACGCTCTGTGTAACGCGTTGATGAGCGAGCACGGATACACGCAACACCTCGAACAGAAATTATGTCTATCGAATGTCATTAAAAGCCAATAATTCTTTAGTTTCGTCACATACTTGTATAAAAATCTCCAAAATCTCCAAAAATATTGATGCCAATCCTTGCTAAGTTTTAAGTTGATCGATTAAACCTTTATGATTGAACGGTTCCTTGTTAATTTTCAAAAATCACAGGATCTCGTTCAAAAAATATACCTGGGACCACCCATATGATATGATATGTAGTGTGTGTACACAATATCAGATCAATCTGTTGAACGGTCATTATTGAGCGAGCGAAGCGAGCGTCTCCTTTTGACTCTTTTGACACGGACCTCTGTTTTTTTTTTTTTTTTTTTTTTTTTTTTTTTTTGTTTTTACTTTTGGCTGCTATCTGGAGCAATAGAAGTCGTACCGTTTCACCTATCGATCTGAAATTTTGCACACATGTAGAGACAACCTTTTCTGTTTGCTGACCCAAATTTTTTTTGAAATCCATTGATTGGTTAAAATTTAAATAAACATCTCCTGATAGGCTGAAAAATGAAAATGGTCTTCGACAAATGTGATCAACCTTATATTTTGCATGGTCATTAAGACCAACATTGTCTCTTATTTTACAAATTTTCAGCCAAATCCTCCCATTGGTTAAAAATTAAAAAAATATTTCATGTGCTTTTTGAAATTTAAACCAGAACTGTATGACCGATCAACTTAAAAATTTGCATGGTCATTGGGTTCAACATTATCAGTATTTTTGACAATTTTCAGACTAAACTGTGTTTAAATTCAAAAGTTATTGACAGTTTACGGATATTTTGCGTGTTAGCTGTCATATTTCTCTAATTTCACATTTCACGGCATCTTCGAATCTTCAGTTCAAGGTTGTTAGAGCAGAAACTTTCAAACGTATATGAAACTGATGACCGTTTAAAACGAGATCCTGTGATTTTTGAAAATTAACAAGGAATCGTTCAATCCCAAAGGTTTAATCGATCAACTTAAGTTAAAACATTGCGTGGTTATTGGGACCAATATTTTAGGAATTGGGACATTTTCGATAAACAGAATTTCGGTTCGAGGTGTTGCGCGTATCCGTGCTCGCTCATCAACGCGTTACTCAGAGCGTTTTCCTAGTTAGTTTCATATCGTTTAAAACTTTCTGCTCTAACTACCTTGCCTTGAATTGTAGATTCGAAGTCGCCGTGAATTTGACAGCCAACACGCAAAATGTCCCTAAAATGACAAAAACTTTTGAAAATAACGACAGATTAGAGTGAAAATTGGCAAAAATACTTTAAATGTTGGTACCAATGACCATGCGAAGTTTTTAGTTGGTCGGTCAATCGGTTCCAGTTTAAATTTCAAAAATCACATGAAAAATGGTTTCAAAATTTGAACCAATTAAAGGATTTGGCTGACATTTTTTTTGATTGGGTACAATGTTGGTTGCAATGACTTTCCTAAATTTCAAATTGATCGAACCAACCAATCGAAAGATAATTTTTATAAAATTTGAACCAATCACAGGATCCCGTTCAGAAAAGATCCCAGGGATCGCATAGATTACGTTAGTATGTGTACAAAATTTCAGATCGATTGGTTGTGCTGTTTGACCTGGGCAGTGCAGGCAAAAAAAAAAAACACACACAGAGAAAGTGCCATAAGAGTACCGTGGTGACGCTCGCTACGCTCGCTCAATTATGCTTACTATCATCGTCCTACTTAATTAGAAAGCATTTATGTTGATAATTATAATTGATGAATGAATTTAAAAAGTATGTTTTAATAATACCTATCCAATCAATTCTTATATTTTAATTTACAATTTGACATTAAATATAAGGTAAATGTTTCTTGGAAGACAGTACAAAAATACTCTAATGTTTTTCGGTCAGAGAGTATATAAGGGGCGTAACAAAGTTGCATGGTGCCGACATCGGGTGCAATTCGGAAATACGCGAACGGCGTGATCTTTATACTATGAATGTAGTAAATATTTCAAGATTATGGAATAAAATGTCCCTAAAATGACAAAAACTTTTGAAAATAGCTACAGATTAGACTGAAAATTGGCAAAAATACCTTAAATGTTGGCACCAATGACCATGAGAAGTTTTAAGTTGGTTGGTCAATCGGTTCTAGTTTAAATTACAAAAATCACCGGAAAAATGGTTTCAAATTGGAACCAATGGCAGGATTTGGCTGAAATTTATTATGATTGGGTACAATGTTGGTTGCAATGATTTTGCTAAATTTCAAATTGATTGTACCTACCAATCGAAAGATATTTTTTTTAAATTTGAACCAATCAGGGGATTTCGAAAAAATTAGGGTCTGCAAATCTCATATTTGGTCTGGACATGTGTGCAAAATTTCAGTTCGATCGAATAAACGGTGCGATCTGTATACGAGCAGACGACAGACAAAAAAAACAGAGGTCCGTGCCAAAAGAGCCAAAAGGAGACGCTCGCTTCGCTCGCTCAATCAATAATATATTTGCAGTTTCCCATACCGAAACCGTAAATGACGTCACATATTTTAAAAATCTCACACATTTACAGATTGATGCAAGAAATATACTATTTGAGACAGCTTATAATAAAATGTAATCAGTTTTAAATTATAATTCAAGGGGTCAGTGATTTCAGCAGCCATTTTGAAACCGGAAGAAACGTAATATCTCGAAAACTGGTTGACAGATTGGTATGAAACTAGCGCCAAACGATTCGGAAGGCCATCTCTATGGAATGGGAACAGTCAAACTAGACTGTTGTCAAACGTTGTCAAACGTAGTTGTCAAACGTAGTAGTCAAACGTGGATGAAATTCACGGTCTTCTGACCCTATCTTCAAAATCGGTAAGTTGCTAACGCAGCTTATATTGGAACACAGCCGCTGCACTGTGAACTGCCTCGATAGCTCAGCTGGTAGAGCATCTGACTGGATATCGGAAGGTCGTGGGTTCGAGTCCCACTCGAGGAAAATCTTTTCACATTGCAGTTGGTATTTATTAACATTCACCTAACTGAGGGATTCAGTAAAAATCATATTTCATAGAATTTACCTATTTATGTGACCGGAAATGACGTCATTCAAATTTATAAATTATTTTAATCATCTCCTATACAATAAATACATATTAAAATGATACACATCATTTATAGTTATACATTCTATGTGGCAGTGCAGAAAGTTCAGCAGCCATTTTGAAAACCGAAGTGTTGCCATATCTCGGAACTAGGTTGACCGATTGGAATGAAACCTTTGCTATTCTTCATGAAAATAACCAAACTGTAAATGGTGATTTTTTTAAAGGATTTAGTAATTGTTCATTCGATTGTCACAAGTTGTAAGAATAAACTACAGTATAATATTTCTTCTATGAGTCATATATGCGTGTAAAAATAACAGCCAAGTCTCTTCAACAACAAAAAAATATGAAATCTAAAAATTCTGCACTGAAAAGTAGTGATATCAAAAAATAAGCCAAGTCAAAACTTTATTTGAAAATCAAAAAATACTTGGCGCATCGTTTTTTTTAGGGCATTATAGGTCCTACTATGTATATGTATATTTGATGTATATTTTATAATTGGCCTATTCTTCCAAGCAATTTATATTCACGATGCGCCAAGTATTTTTGATTTCAAAATAAAGTTTTGACTTGGCTCATTTTTTGAGCCAATATCCCTACTTTTCAGTGCAGAATTTTTAGATTTCTTAAATTTTTTAGTTGAAGAGACTTGGCTGTTATTTTTACACGAAGTGTTTTTATGTGGTAGATATTACTAAAGAATAGGAACCGGAATAAAAATGCATCCTAGTAGCTCAAGTATCTGGGTTCGAATCGAATCCCAGTCGCGGTATGTGATTCTATTTCGCAGCGATCACGTGACTTGAATGACGTAAACCTCGTGTTCCAGAAGTGCAGTTCCTGAGCGGTCAGGCGGACTTTCGTGACGTCACGCTGCGCTGGGAATCCCCGCAGCCTCGCGCCTTCCACGTCACTTACTGCGAGCTGCAGGCGTGGGGCGCGCGCAGATGCAGGACCAAGGTACAGTGAGCCCGCAATACACAGCTATGGCAGTTGTGTTGATAACTCTCCAAGTGAGCCAGATCATGTCATCGTCTTTGCAGGAGGTTAGGAAACACAACTGCTTCGTGTCTGGGCTGTGACAGAAAGTCCTCAATGATAGTATTTAGACCCGTCTTCCAGCATATATGACTCATAGAAGAAATGTTATACTGTAGATCAATCCTCTTACATAATGTACACTTTTCACGCATGCGCATGTCGCGGGTGTCCGGGTGTAACGGGTGTCCGACAATGGAAATGAATCCAACTGTCATTCCAAAACGTCAAAATGTCAGCACGAATCTTTATATCCACTTTCAAGGAAGTTATAACAATAATTCGTTCAAATAATATACGAAATCACATTCTACATACCTGATTGATGAATTAACTCCGTTTCACTAACGTTTGACAGTATTTTGAGAGAAATTACATGAGAAGCAAGAGTGTAGCCAACTTGCCTAGACGTGTAGCCCATGGAAGAACATACAAGTTTCGAAACTTTCAAATTTGCGCAGTATTCCCACAAATAAGTGATACGTGATGGAGCCACTTCTGGCAAGATGGCTACTATCAGGTCCAATAATTAATTTGTTTGTTTTTACATTTCGTGTTTCCATAAAGCAGTGAAAAAACAAAAAACAAATAAAATTGATATTTAGCTATAAATTTACTTTCTTGGCCATAACAAACAACTATATCAAATATTTGTATTTATATTTATGCAAATGCGCCCTTGATAGCCGCCATTTACCTAGTACCACAAAATCCACCAGAGGTCAGTTGTGTTCCTTATTTTCTCGAATAGGCCGTGATTTTTTTAGATTGAACGAAAATTGGAATTAACTCTTGGGACCTTGACTACGTAGAACCACGGGTAAAGCAATATAATGTAAATAGATGATATTTTTGGGGTTGCAAAGGGTGAGGGGTTAGGGGGGGGGGGGGGGGCGTAAGTGAACTTTTAAGCCCGAGTATACATACCTAACGTCGCAACTTCTCATTAGTATATTGAAAGTTACGTTTTGGGAATCAAAATTGTACTAAAGCGATCGATCGTTGATGTTTCAATTTCTCTTAAAGTTTGGATTTGTTTCAGACGAGCGAGGACACGGTGGGCAATGAGATCCCCGGCTCCACGCGCACGCGCAGTTACTCCATGATCGTGAGCGGACTGCGCATGTCCACCACCTATTCGTTCCAAGTGCGGCCGGCAGAGGGGGCAGCAGGCGAGGGGCGGGCAGCAGGCGTTAGTGATGAGCTGGCAGCAGGCACCAGTGATGAGCTGGCAGCAGGCGCCACTGATGAGCTGGCAGAAGTAGACGACAATGAGACCATCATGATGACGACTAAAGGATGTACGTTGAGGCTCTTCTTAGCTCAATCAAGTTGTCCTTATCTTCTGATTATCCGATAATTATTCTCTGAACTTCTACAATAGCATGAAGGCTCATGTCTTGCAACTCTAGGAGGTAACATTTCATTATATTTGATTATGATATATTTGATTTAAAACAAATCACATACTTTTTCCTAGGTGGGCACATGCTCTAGAAACATATTATTTTGCTAAGAGGCCTGGGTAGCCGTCGATGTCATTCGTGGGGATATTGGGGGGGGGGGGGGGGGGGGGGGATAGGGTATACTCACCTCCCAAAGCAACCCTAGCAATAGTTAGCGACCTGCGGTTTTCTCTGATTAGTAGGTACAGAAAACATGCATCCCCATAAAAACACTCCGTGTCAAAATACCAGCTCCAAGTCTCTTCAACTATAAAAAATCCCCATAAAAAAACACTCCGTGTAAAAATACCAGCTAAGTCTCTTCAACTAAAAAAAAATAAGAAATCTAAAAATTCAGCACTGAAAAGTAGTGATATCAAAAAACTGGCCAAGTCAAAACTTTTCAAAAAATACTTGGCGCATCGTGCATATGAATAGTATAAAAGTAGGCCGGAAATCAAATATATTCATCTATACATAATATATCTCTAATGCCCTAAAAAAGCGATGCGCCAAGTATTTTTTGAAAAGTTTTGACTTGGCCAGTTTTTGATATCACTACTTTTCAGTGCTGAATTTTTAGATTTCTTCTTTTTTTTTAGTTGAAGAGACTTGGCTGGTATTTTTACACGGAGTGTTTTTTTATAGGGATATCACTATTTTCTTAGTTTATTTACACAATTTGTAACACATATCGGAGCAACTTCTTTACAAAAATACGCTATTTCCGGATTGGTTACAAAGAAAAATTGTGTTTGGTGCCAAATATAAGCAGTGATATTTATGAAGAAAAGCGAAAGCATCGTTCCAATCAGTCCAGCCGTTTTCGAGATATGGCATCACCTCCTGTTTTCAAAATGGCGGCTGAAATTACTGCTAGGTACCTAGAATTTATTTCTATAAATGTTAGCCTATGTACCATTATAAGCTTTCTGAATATGTAGTTATTGTAGTAAGAGGTGATTATAGTCTGATTCTTTATTTTTATGAAGTAATTTCCGGTTTCGGTAATAGTAAATGTATATTTTGACTATTGATATTCCATAAAGATGACCGTCTGAATCATTTGGTGATTCATCATTCCGATCGCGGTCTAGCCGTTTTCGAGATATGACGTCACTGCCGGTTTCAAAATGGCAGTTTCTGGTTGGTTTGATAAAAAGGCACCTCAGACGCCAAAAGTGCACATGTGGTAAAAATTTCAGATCAATCGGCTTAGCCGCTTAGGCTGTGGCGGTGATAGCGACGTTTCCTGATATCATCATCATCATCATCATCAGATACCTTTTAAAAAGGGTGCAATTTCACTGTTTTCACGGCCCTCTAGTCTAAAAATGGCATAACCTATTGTTCCCAAATTTGGTATGTTGTCAGGTGGGGCCATAGCTCGAAATAAGAATATTTTGCAACAATGTGAGATTTCCCAATTTTGAGATCCAGTAGGCCGAAAATGCCATGTTGTTGCTTACAGTAAAAGTGTTTGGTCTGCTCCTCAGTTTATTAGGCATTTACGGTATGTTGAGTGAGTGTGAGTGACGAGTGTACAGTACGACTTGGCTTGGTGGAGCGACTGCTCCACTATGATCTAGTGTTGCTATTGAATGGATAATTTAAAAGTAGGGCATGTGCAAAGCGAAACAACAAGCAGATAGCAGCACAATGCATTTTGAGGGCAAAAGCAAGTTAGTAAGATTAGCGGGCTGGTCAGTCAACTATAGGCGGCGGTGACTTTCATTTGAAAAATGGCGGCTTCAGTCTAATAACCACACATTCCTTGTTAATAATAGTTTTCTACTTACTGATGATTTCCAATGACTTTAGGGTAACAATGGAACTTTAAATGATTATTTACTAGGCGTGGAATTACTTTTGAACGACTATTTTTAACTACACAGGTTTGAACTGTCAGCTCTCAAGCTGTCAATGAAATCAGCCGTTGTGTAATCCAAAGATACTGAAACCAAAGAATTTAGTATAAAGATGAAACACTTTCCCTCAAAACGCTCGTGACGCTTACGGCGGACAAAATTATCGTCCTATCTTTGGCGCGCCCTATTGAGATTTTTTTATTATTATGACATATATATGCACAAATTATCCCAATTTTTGCATTTTTGAGTCTCAATAATGAGGAATCTAAGCAACTTTTAAATTATCCATTCAATAGCAACTGCATGTTTTCTCTACTAATAGGTCCTGCCAAAGATATAGGACGGTAAGTTGTCCGCCGTAAGCGTCATGAGCGTTTTGTGGGAAAGTTTTTCATCTTTCTACTGGAATTCTTTGGTTTCAGTATCTTTGGATTACACTCAGCTGATTTTGTTTGACAGCTTGACAGCTGACAGTTCAAACCTGTGTAGTTAAAAATAGTCGTTCCAAACTTATTCCACGCTTAGTAAATAATCATTTAAAGTTCCATTGTTACCTTAAAGTCATTGGAAATCATCAGTGTGAGTAGAAAACTATTATTAACAAGGAAATGGTGTGGTAATTAGACTGAAACCGCCAATTTTCAAATGAATGACACCGCCGCCTATTGTTGACTGACAAACAGCCCGCTAATCTTAGGGTGAGGTCCAGAATAGAAGCTGGTTGGGCGTTGACGTCACCATAGGATTTACGGGTTAAATCAAACTTGCCGCGTCAACAAACGAGCTGAAACCAGTACCCATAATGCTCAAGCTCAAGAGGTCGGGCGTTGTGATTACTCTATTTTCATTCATTCGACCACGATTCGACTCAAGGTCACGCCCAGGTGTTACGTCACAATGTTAAAAGGATAGGGAAACTGGGCGACCTGATCATAAATCGGTATGCACGTATGCACCCTTACTAAATTGCTTTTTCCCACAAAATGCATTGTGCTGCTATCTGCTGGTTAGATTATACCCTATTTCCCCCCCGATATCCCGCGAATGACAGGGACGGCTACAAAATGCTAGCCGTACCCAAAGACTGAAAGTCCGCGATAACGGAATAAGAAGTGTGTAACGAACCATTATATCATATTTGCAACTTAGTTAGTACACATTCGTGTCCATGTCTTCTGCATCTTATCTTATGTATTGTTCCGATGTCCGGTCAACGTCATTGTGTCGACCGCACCTGTCCTAGCGAGCGAGGGGAAGTGTTCTAGCCCCCTACCCCTCTGGTATGCGGGTGGTAAGAAGACAGGTGGATGTATGTACTCAGTGATCTTCGGACACCAGTCCCAAGCGGTTGGTTTAGCCACGGCGGCCTCCGGTATTCAATAAACCTTATTATACGTAATAAGTGAGTCTCATTGCTCCTCTTCCCATCCCGTGGGTAGATTGGAACATTACAAGTGTGTTGTCTGGTTGCAGTCTCGGCCCGCGCCACGCAGTGTCTGCCGACAGTCAGTGAAGTGGAGGTCTCCACCGGACCGCACTTCGGCGGCCGCATCACCGTGGAGTCCGGGGACGGCAACGAGCGCTGCGCGGTGGATGGCGACCCGGACCTCCCGGACCACACCTACACGCTTCGCATCGATCACGCCGCCTGTGGCAGTCACGTCAACGAGACGACGGTGGCGACGTTCATCGTCGTGCAAGAGAACCTGCCCATCTTGACTCACAGCACGCGGCGCTTCCTCGTGATGTGCACGTTCCAGCCCGAGACACTCACAGTTCGCGCCAAGTGAGTCCAAAACCAAGCGAATAGTCCCAGAAGCAGCGATAGCGTAGCGAGCGTCACTACGGTACTCTTATGGCACTTTCTCTGTGTGTTTGTTTATTTTTGTGTTTGTATTTTTTTTGTGGTCACTGCCCAGGTCAAACCGCTCAACCAATCGATCTGAAATTTTGCACACATACTAAAGTGGGTATTATACACTATGCAATTTGCAATTTGAGTTGGGCAATTCAAATCTGCAGACTTCAATTGGGACAATTTGGCTAGTGTGATAGACAAGAAAAATCCAAATTTTGGCATTTCTTGGTTTAGAATCGGTTCTATTTTCCCAACTGCGATTCGCTAATTTGAGATGAATGGACACTATAGAATATTGAAGCAAAAGTTCGAAAAAGAGAACACAACTTCGTTATATTTAATCACCACGCCTTATATAAAGATCAAATATAAACAAAACAATCGAATGCTAATTATTGTTTAGGGCGATTGTTATGAAAAAACATAAAACAAACCTAACCTCAAACCATGAGAGTGACACATTGAAACAAGATTTCAATTGGGACAATTTGAATCTGGAAGATTTGAATTACCCAACTCAAATTGCATCGTGTAATACCCACTTAACATGATCTATGCGGTCCCTGGGATCATTTTTGAACGGGATCCTGTAAATGGTTCAAATTAAAAAAAAAAAAATCTTTCGATTGGCTGTTTTGATCAATTTGAAATTTTGACAGGTAATTGCGACCAACATTGTCCCCAATCTTACAAAGTTTCAGCCAAATCCTCCCATTTGATAAAAATTTAAAACCATATTTCCAGTGATTTTTGAAATTTAAACTAGAACCGTTTGACCGATCAACTTAAAACTTTTCATGGTCATTGGGACCAACATTATCTGTATTTTTGACTATTTGCAGACTAATCATTTTACGGACATTTTACGTTGGGTGTCAAATTTTTAGAAAATGTAATATCATCACGGCAACTGATACTCCTCAGTTCCAAGGTAGTTACAGCAGAAATGTTCAAACGCATGAAACTGAACATGACCGTTATCATATTATGAGTGATGGTCTCATGTTTATTTTTAGAACGAGATCCTATGGTTTTTGAAAATTAACAAGGAGCCGTTTCAACTTAAAACTCATGGTTATTGGGGACCAATTTTTTTAGTATTTTTGGAGATTTGTATACAAATCTGTGTCGAAATTCAAGAATAATTGGCTTTTAAGGAAATTTTTGATAGAATTTTGGTTCGAGGTGTTGCGCGTATCCGTGCTCGCTCATCAACGCGTTACACAGAGCGTTTTCCTAGTATGTTACATATCCTTCAATATAATTTACAAACACTTATTTCCAAACACACATAAAATGTTTGAGTGCCAATAAAGTTATGTCAATAACTTTTAAAGTTTAGTCTGAAATTTACGAAAACGCCTAACATGTTGGTTGTGATGACCATGCAAAATTTGAAGTGAGCGGTCAAACGGAGTTGCCTGAAACTGGAACAGTTCCATGTTTAAATTTGAAAATAATCACAAGATCCTGTTCAAAAACTTATATCTAGACGAGACCTCTTAGGTTACATTGGAATGTGCAAATGCCAAAATTTCAGATCGATTGGTTGAATGGTTTAACCTGGGAAGTGCTGGCAAAAGCAAAATATAATAAACACACAGAGAAGTGTGCTAAGAGGGCCGTGGTGTGAATGTTTCTGTTGCAGTCTGAACCTCCCCGGTAACGCCCGCCAGCGTCTGGACGCCCACCCCGAGGTGTTCCCGCTGAGCGAGTCCGTCAACGATGTGCAAGTGTCCCGCCTGCAGCGCCACCGACACTTGGTGGACGCGCACGAGGACCCCGTCATAGGTAAACACTCTCTTAGTCGTCCGAGAGCGCCAGGTGGTGGTGGGGGGGGGGGGGGGGGGAGGCACGAGGATCCCGTCATAGGTAAACACTCTCTTAGTCGTCGGAGAGCGCCAGGTGGTGGGGAGGCGGGGGACGAGTACCCCGTCATAGGTAAACACTCTCTTAGTCGTCCGAGAGCGCCAGGTGGAGGTGAGGGGGGGGGGGGCACGGGGACCCCGTCATAGGTAAACACTCTCTTAGTCGTCGGAGAGCGCCAGGTGGTGGGGGGGGCGGGGGACGAGGACCCCGTCATAGGTAAACACTCTCTTAGTCGTCCGAGAGCGCCAGGTGGTGATGGGGGGGGGGGGGGGGGGGGGGGGGCACGAGGACCCCGTCATAGGTAAACACTCTCTTAGTCGCACGAAAGTCGTCCCAGGGACCGCGCCAGGTGGGGGGAATATTGTCCACTGCCCACCCTCTGCCCACCCAAAAATTTACGAAGATAATTGTATTAATTTTAAATTTTGGGTAGGTACCTATAATGAAATGTCAAGTAATCATATAACACAGATATTTATAAAAAATCAGCATATTCAAGAGTAGGCTAAATGCATGTATAGCTCAAACCTTTATTTGGTAATATTACATTCCACTACTATATTAAATGATATTCAATCAAATCTTATTTTACCCCACAAGTATTATTTTCAGAGTCCAAATCCTTTATATTTATTTAATAATCCGAAATCGCCCTGTGGGGCCCTTTCAAGCTTCTTGCGAAATATTTCGTATTTAACACTTTGATATCGTCCAGTGAACACTAGGACGTACCTGGGACGTCCCCAGGACAGACTACTTACTTAGGTAGGATATCCCCAGTCCGTCCTAAACTCGGCCTAAAATGATCCCCAGTGTCCCCATAGTGTCCTAATTACACAAGTTATTCGATCCCAGGTACGTCCTAAATTAGGCGGACCTTCCTAATAAAGGACGACACTGCCTTCTTTAGGATATCCATTGCCCTACTTTAGGACTTCATTTCCTAATTTAGGTGGATACTTTTCCTTAATTAAGATGAAACTGCCTAATTTAATATATCCATTGTCCTACTTTAGGACGTCATTTCCTAATTTAGGTAAATGCTTTTCCGAAATTAGGATGAAATTGACAAATTTAATATATCCATTTTTCTATATTATTAGAATGATATTATTTCCTAAGGTAGATAATTTTCCTCTATTGGGAAGACATTGCCATATTTAATAGACAGGTTTTCTAATTTTATTTTCTATTTTCACCAATTCGCACGAATCGTATTATTCATATTCATTATTATTCATTCATAGTCATCAATGTTCGCATCCAAAAAATATGGCCCCGACCTCAAGAGACAACAGTTAGTTACCAGAACAAAATAGTTCTAGAAATACACATTTTTCCTATCATCCAATAGGACATGTCTCTTTTTGTTAAAATATCTTATAATTCTTGGCAGATTTTAGAAATAATCTAGTGGAGCGGTCGCTCCACCCAGCCAAGTCGTACTGTGCACTCACACTCACTCAACATACCGTAAATGCCTAATAAACTGAGGAGCAGACCAAACACTTTTACTGTAAGCAACAACATGGCATTTTCGGCCTACTGGATCTTAAAATTGGAAAATCTCAGATTGTTGCAAAATATCTTAATTTCGAGCTATGGCCCACCCCACACCATATACCAAATTTGGGAACAACAGTTTATGCCATTTGCGAGCTATAGAGGGCCGTGAAAACAGTGAAATTAGACCCCTTTAAAGGTATCTGATTATTATTCTCCTGGTCAGGAAACGTTGCTATCACCGCCACAGCCTAAGCGGCAAAACCGATCGCTCTTAAAATTTTACCACTTGTGCACTTTTGGCGTCTGAGGTGCCTTTTTATAAAACCAACCTGCAGCCGCCATTTTGAAACCGGAAGTGCCGTCATATCTCAAAAACGGATGGCCCGATCAGGACGAAATTAGCGCCAAACGATTCGGACGGTCATCTATATAAAATACCAATAGTCGAAATAGAATTGTACTATTTTCGAAACCGGAAATTACGTCATAAAAATGCCAAATCTGACTAAAATCATCTCTTATAACAATATCTACATATTCAGAAGGCTTATAATGTTTCAAAACATTTATAGATACACATTTTAGGTGGCTGTGATGTCAACCGCCATTTTGAAAACCGGAAGGGATGCCATAACTCGAGAACCACTGGACCGATTAGAACGATACTTTCGCTATACTTCATAGCATATTATTATCAGCATAAACATAGTAACAAGCGCAACTTTTCTTAGAAACCAAATCACAAAGGCGTATTTTTTAAAGGAATTTAAGTCTTGGTGCCACAATAGGTATATGTTACAAGTTGCAAGAATAAACTGAAAAAAGGAGTGATATCCCCATAAAAACCACTCCGTGTGAAAATACCAGCCAAGTCTCTTCAATTAAAAAAAATATAAGAAATCTAAAAATTCAGCACTGAAAAGTAGTGATATCAAAAAATTGGCCAAGTCAAAACTTTTCAAAAAATACTTGGCGCATCGTTTTTTTAGTGCATTATAATAGATGTATAGATGAGTATATTTGATTTCCGGCCTACTTCTATACTATTTATAATGCACGATGCACAAAGTATTTTGTGAAAAGTTTTGACTTGGTCAATTTTTTGATATCACTACTTTTCAGTGCTGAATTTTTAGATTTCTTATATTTTTTTTAATTGAAGAGACTTGGCTGGTATTTTTACACAGAGTGTTTTTATGGGGAATAACTTACTTCAGAACAAACGATAAAGAGATATACTCAAATTAAAATTCTATATTTTGAAGTTGAGGGGCAGAGTACCCTGTTGACAGTTGAAGAAACCTTTAAAAATATTTCAGTAGCAGCCATTTTTAGGACAATTCTTCCTTTAGAAGGATGTCCCAGGGAGGTACCCAAGACATCCTAGTAGGATGTCCTAGTTTAGGCTAGGATATCCTAAAATAGTCTGTCCCTGGGATGACCTGTGTTCACTGGGCGTATCAGAGGTCAGAAAGTATTCCACTGTGTGACAGTATTTAGTCCAGTCAGCTTGAAATTGTAGTTATTATCTGATCTTTTAAAATTCTGTTATGTGAGTGTAAAACAAATCCCCATGAAAAAACACTCCGTGTAAAAAAACAGCCAAGTCTCTTCAACTAAAAAAAAAAATTATGAAATCTAAAAATTCTGCACTGAAACGTAGTGATATCAAAAAATGAGCCAAGTCAAAACTTTATTTGAAAATTAAAAAATACTTGGCGCATCGTGTATATAAATAGCTTAGAAGTATAGGCTAGATATAAATACATATACTTATAGTACCTATACCTACAATACCCTAAAAAAACGATGCGCCAAGTATTTTTTAATTTTCAAATAAAGTTTTGACTTGGCTCATTTTTTGATATCACTACGTTTCAGTGCAGAATTTTTCGATTTCATAATTTTTTTTTTTAGTTGAAGAGACTTGGCTGTTTTTTTACACGGAGTGTTTTTTTATGGGGATATCACTTATTTTTTTAGTTTATTTACACAATTTGTAAAACTTATTAGGGCAACAATGGCTAATTCCTTTAAAAAAATACGCCATTTCCGAATTAGTTACTAAAAAAATATTGTTTGGAGCTAAATTTAAACTTAAAGTGATATGCCATAAAGAATTGCGAAAGCATCGATCCAATAGGTCCAGCCGTTTTCGAGATATGGCATCACTTCCGGTTTTCAAAATGGCGGCTGAAAGCTCTTACACATTGTAGGTATTAATATGTATATAAATACTAATATTTCATTATAAGCCTTCTGAATATATAGTTGGTTTTTATATAAAGGAAAGTGAATTTAAGCAGATTTCACTAAACTATGACGTCATTTCCGGTTTCAGTAATTAGATAACTTTAATTTAACTATTGTTATTTCATAAAGAGGACCGTCTGAATCGATTGGCGCAAATTTCGTTCCGATCGGTTAAGCCGTTTTTGAGATATGACGTCACTTCCGGTTTCAAAATGGCGACTACCGGTTTGATTTATAAAAAGGCACCTCAGACGCCAAAAGTGCACATGTGGTAAAAATTTCAGATCGATCGGCTAAGCCGTTTAGGCTGTGGCGGTGATAGCGGTGTTTCCTGATATCATCAGATAGGTTTTAAAAGGGGTGTAATTTCACTGTTTTCACGGCCCTCTAGCACGCAAATGGCATAACCTATTGTTCCCAAATTTAGTATATGGAGTGGGGTGGGCCATAGCTCGAAATTAAGATATTTCACAACAATGTGAGATTTTCCAATTTTATGATCCAGTAGGCCGAAAATGCCATGTTGTTGCTTACAGTAAAAGTGTTTGGTCTGCTCCTCGGTTTATTAGGCATTTACGGTATGTTGAGTGACTGTGAGTGTACGGTACGACTTGGCTGGGTGGAGCGACCGCTCCACTAGATCCCCATAAAAAACACTCCGTGTAAAAACAACAGCCAAGTCTCTTCAACTAAAAAAAAATATTATGAAATCTAAAAATTCTGCACTGAAACGTAGTGATATCAAAAAATTAGCCAAGTCAAATCTTTATTTGAAAATTAAAAAATACTTGGCGCATCGTGTATATAAATAGCTTAAAAGTATAGGCTAGATATAAATACATAACTTACAGTACCTATACCTACAATGCCCAAAAAAACGATGCGCCAAGTATTTTTTAATTTTCAAATAAAGATTTGACTTGGCTCATTTTTTGATATCACTACGTTTCAGTGCAGAATTTTTAGATTTCATAATATTTTTTTTAGTTGAAGATACTTGGCTGTTTTTTTTACACGGAGTGTTTTTTATGGGTATATCAATTATTTTTTTAGTTTATTTACACAACTTGTAAAACTTTTTGGGGCAACAATGGCTAATTCTTTTTTAAAAATACGCCATTTCCGAATAATATACTAAAAAAAAATTGTTTGGAGCTAAATATATACTTAAAGTGATATACCATGAAGAATTGCGAAATTCCGTTTTCGAGATATGGCATCACTTCCGGTTTTCAAAATGGCGGCTGAAA
Organism: Leuctra nigra; assembly: GCA_934045905.1. Lineage (NCBI taxonomy): Eukaryota > Metazoa > Arthropoda > Insecta > Plecoptera > Leuctridae > Leuctra > Leuctra nigra. Next base: position 61,429,106 of record OW203761.1, on the reverse strand, counting down.
GCTCTTACACATTGTATTAATTTGTATATAAATACTAATATTTCATTATAAGACTTCTGAATATGTAGTTGGTTTTTATATAAAGGGAAGTGAATTTAGGCAGATTTCGCTTAACTATGACGTCATTTCCGGTTTCAGTAATTAGAAAACTTTAAATTACTACTGTTATTTCATATAGAGGACCGTCTGAATCGATTGGCGCAAATTTCGTTCCGATCGGTTAAGCCGTTTTTGAGATATGACGTCACTTCCGGTTTCAAAATGGCGGCACAAAAAATGTATAGGGACAAGGTATCATCAGGCAGACGAGCTGTATATGTGGTGAAAATTTCGGGTCAATCAACCCAGCCTTTTAGGCTGTGGCGGAGACCGCGGAATTTATTGGAAGATGAATCATCATCTCGCGAAGCGAGCGTCTCCTTTTGACTCTTTTGACACGGACCTCTGTTATTTTTTTTTTGTCTGCTAAATGGAGCAATAGAAATCGCACAGTTTCACCGATCGACCTGAAATTTTGCACACATGTAGAGACAACCTTCTCTGTTTGCTGATCCCAATTTTTTTTGAAATTCATTGATTGGTTAAAATTTAAATATACATCTCCTGATAGGCTGAAAAATGAAAATGGTCTTCGACAAATGTGATCAACCTTATATTTTGCATGGTCATTAAGATCAACATTGTCTCTCATTTTACAAATTTTCAGCCAAATCGTTCCATTGGTTAAAATTTAAAAAAATATTTCATGTGCTTTTTGAAATTTAAACCAGAAGCGTTTGACCGATCAACTTAAAAATTTGCATGGTCATCGGGTCCAACATTATCTGTATTTTTGACAATTTTCAGACTAAACTGTGTTTAAATTCAACAGTTTTTGACAGTTTACGGATATTTTGCGTGTTGGCTGTCATATTTCTCGAATTTCACATTTCACGGCATCTTCAGATCTTCACTTCAAGGTTGTTAGAGCAGAAACTTTCAAACGTATATTAATATGAAACTGATATGACCGTTAAATATTTTTTGAACGAGATCTTGTGATTTTTGTAAATTAACAAGGAATCGTTCAATCATAAAGGTTCAATCGATCAACTTAAAACTTTGTGTGGTTATTGGGACCAATATTTTAGGAATTGTTGGAGATTTTCATGCAAGTCTGTGACGAAATTCAAGAATTATTGGCTTTTAAGGACATTTTCGATAAACAGAATTTCGGTTCGAGGTATTGCGCGTATCAGTGCTCGCTCATCAACGCGTTACTTAGAGCGTTTTCCTAGTTATCTGAAAGCCGTACAATTACACGGTTTTCACGGCCCTCTAGCTCGCAAACGGCATAACCTATTGTTCTCAAATTTGGTATATGTGGTGGGGTGGGCCATAGCTCGAAATTAAGATATTTCGCAACAATGTGAGATTTTCCAATTTTGAGATCCAGTAGGCCGAAAATGCCACTTTGATGCTTACAGTAAAAGTGGGTTGCTACAGCCTTTTTATATGAGAGTGTGCGCGCGCTGTACGACTTGGCTGGCGTGGAGCGACCGCTCCACTAGATTAAGATCAAACGCTTTGGAGAACCGAGCGCATAACGTGAGGTAAAGATGGAGGATTGTGTTGCAGAGCGGTCGGCGTCCCACGTGCTGCTGGTGGCGCTCTTGGTGGTGGCGGCTGCAAGCTGCGCGCTGGTGGCGTGGCGGTGGGCCCCGCGCATGCGCCGAACCCATGGTGAGTCATTCAACCTCACGCGGCTTCACACTGTTCGCAATACGAGATTAATAATGAAATTAAACACACTGGAGCTTTCTCAAAATGATTTCACTGAGAACCTGCTAGATAGAGCTCGTGATGTACTTTATAGTGTGTGGCATTGATTCATTGAAAAAAAAAATCAGGAAAATGTTATAGAAAAACTCTGTAGCACAGCCCACCTAAAAAGTCGCCTATCAGAATAAGTGTGCGAATTAGTGCGAATTATAATTAGTGCTCCTACGATGTTGTGGGGATATCTCCCGAAACATGTGAACGCTAATTCTGAGAGTAGAGGTGTGTTCCTGTGTTCCAGTGGTGGAACACGAGAGCGCGTCTGTGACGTCAGAGAACTCTCTGAGCGACATCGACCTGGACGACTTCCGCACGCCGCTGGACGACGGCGTCTTCACCATCAGTGTGCGCGGCGCCCGCCAGGGGGAACAACCGCGCTGTCTTCGCCTGGACAGCTACTCGCATTCAGAGGCCTAATCGCCTTCTTCACGCACTCTCTTGAGTCTCTGGGATCAACACGCAACTCCTTCACGCACTCTCTTGAGTCTCTGGGATCAACACGCAACTCCTTCACGCACTCTCTTGAGTCTCTGGGATCAACACGCAACTCCTTCACGCACTCTCTTGAGTCTCTGCGATCAACACGCAACTCCTTCACGCACTCTCTTGAGTCTCTGGGATCAACACGCAACTCCTTCACGCACTCTTTTGAGTCTCTGGAATCAACACGCAACTCCTTCACGCACTCTCGAACTCCTCTACTTCACATTCCGAGAGAATCCCGAAAACCAGGTTCTGTGGAATAATTGAGCGAGCGTAGCGAGCGTCACCACGGTACTCTTATGGCACTTTCTCTGTGTGTTTGTTTTTTTGTTTTTTTGTTTGTTTTTTTGTGGTCACAGCCCAGGTCAAACCGCTCAAGCAATTGATCTGAAATTTTGTACACATACTAACGTACTCTATGCGGTCCCTGGGATCGTTTTTGAATGGGCTCCCGTGATTGGTTCAAATTAAAAAAATATATATCTTTCGATTGGTTGCTTCGATCAATTTAAAATTTAGCAAAAACATTGCAACCAACATTGTACTTAATCATAAAAAGTTTCAGCCAAATCCTCCTATTGGTTCAAATTTAAAACCATGTTTCATGTGATTTTTGACATCTAAACTAGAACAGATTGACCGATCAACTTAAAACTTCGCGTGGTCATTGGTACCAACATTTTAGGTATTTTTGCCAATTTTCAGTCTAATCTGTCGTTATTATCAAAAGTTTTGTCATTTTAAGGTCATTTTATTCCATAATCTTGAAAAATGTATGCTAAATTGTCATCCCTGCCTTCTTTAAGCTTCGTGTTCCAAGGCAAGGCCTGTAGAGCAGCCAAGCTATCCACAATGTACAGTAAAATGAAAGTATTTTTGAGCTAGCGCATAAAATCGGATGCAGTACGAAGGCCAAATACTCTAATTGGTTTTTTTAAGTTTAAATAATGTCTTCTGATTGGTCGACTATAAAAATGTTCACATTTAGTTCAAATTTTGCATGGTGATCAAGACCAACTTAATATTAAATTTTACATATTGTAAGCCCAATCAGTCAAGTATTAATTGTAATTTTACGAGTTTAGTATGGGATGTCACAAGAGATTTCTGGAGAAGGTATGTAGGTAAGACTTCACGACACAATGGATCTGTTATTCATCCAGAGTATTATGGAGATTGAAAAATTGCAGAGAAAATCGTCTTGTGCCGTGTCGTGCATCGTTACTATGGGGATGTTGCATGTTCTGTGCTCGCTCATCAACGCGTTACACTGAGCGTTTTCCTAGTAGCACAATAGCCTATTATTAGCCTATTATTATATATAGCCTATTACTAGGAAAACGCTCATTGTAACGCGTTGATAAGCGAGCACTGATACGCGCTATTCTATAATACCACATGCAACACTTGAAATAAATTGTAATATAACGAATATATTTTACTCTATTTTTTTCTAGCCCTTTGAATTTGCTTCAATTGTTAAAAAAGATCAACGTTCTTCTAAGTCAAACCGTTACAAAGTTAACGATTTTTATGTTCAACATCTTTCGACTCAAATTTGCCTTTTTTGGGGGGCCATATTTCCCGAACGGAGCAATTTTGAGAAAAATGCTGAAATAGCCATGTGTTTCTTTAGAATAATTAACCATTCTACCAAGTTTCGTCAAAATCGGAGATGTACATGAAAATTGAGCTGGAACGAACCTCCATTGTTGGTAGGTTATTGAGCACTTCTGCAGGCAAAAGGTGGAACCACATTTTCCCAATTAAGTGCAGGAGAAGGAAACGAAGAGAAGAAGGCGGTGGTTCATCCAAACTGTATCAAAACAAATACCTCCAGAGCAAAGATAATTTACGCATGTATGTATACTGATTTTGTCACTTACTTTATTAAAGGGCGACAACAGTCAGAATATAAAAAATTACCATCATTTCATCTTGTCATGTTTATAGATAATTGATAAGTGCAAATGTGCCAACGGTATTGTAATAATTAATAATAATTATTGACTGTATTGCATATTAGTTCACATGAGATTTGTCTTATGGTATCAACATTCTTTGAGCAGACTGTAATAGATATTTAATGTGTTGTGTTATGGATGATGCATGAAATTGTTTAGTTTATGGCTATTTTATTACTATTTCAAGTGTCAGCAAGCGCTTAGTGTAAACAATTTGGGTCCAGTTACAGAGAGTGGGAGTGAGACGTGCAGGAATGTACCTTCTGTACAAAAAATATGGGACCTTCTTGGTGTATAAAACAGTAGCGTTTTGTTTTTATATTTATTTGCAGCTAAACGGTTCAATTCACAGAAAATTTTAAAAGAGATAAAATGAAGAAAACACTCCTATTAATATGTAGCAGAGCTTCTTTTATGTCTATCTATTTTGGTTCTCCTACGTTCCCAATAGACATTTTGCGTCCAGCTTATTCCTTATGGGACTAAAATTCTTTGCATACTTTCGATTAAAATCACGTTTTTCGATTTGCTGCTCTCACTATCACAACCGGATTGGTACATTCTCATATGTCTTACAGATATTAATAGTTTGATGTGTAATTATGGTAAAATTTTAATTTCTGACCGTTGCCCCCCTTTAAGTATTGATGGATCGAATGTTCATGCCCATGAAGTAGGAGACACTTAAGTTGCAAAATGTTACGTTGCACGATTTATTGTGAAGCACGCACAGTGTAGTGTTGCCAACATAATCATACTCTGTGCGCTGTTTGGTTTTCACCTTGTTTATCCATTTAGAATGCATGCTGAAACTTAATGTCTTGCCATCATTATTAATTCAAGCTCAAGTGTGATACTTGTGGACAAGAGAGTATGATTCAAATCATTATTATAATTTAATATAAATATTGTGGACTTATATTAATTTAACAGTGAGTACTTGTTAATGTTTATAACCCAAATATAATTAAATTTGAGAGGATTTTTTATTTATTTTGAATGAAAAGAAAAAAGTTGTGATTTGGAAAAAGCTAGCCAACATAACAATTCAAAATTAACCATAAAATGTATAAAACTTATATCACATACAATTACATTATTTTGACCTTAGAGTAATTTATTGATGTTTAGATGACATGCTTTTGGTCACATAAATGTGAAACAATTTGATTTAGTCGCGAATTACCGTTTTATAAGCATATTATGTGTATAATTGCCAACATACAAACTGAATAGAGTTTGGTTGCAACATTGCTCTTTCGTTGCCACGGAGACAGTTGTTTATTAGTAAAGTCGCGATGTAGAAAAAGGACCGCCATCTTTAATATATAAGGTGTAAACTCTTTGCTTTATCACCATTGAAATCTTTGAATACGAATTACGGGTAGAAGTTCGCTCGCGTATAACACAGCTCGCGTATAAAACACTAGCGCTTTCTCGAGGAACTAAAGTTATCAAGGTCTATCGATTTACTAGTTTTTTATGATTTAAGAGTGTTTTAAGAATGTTATAAGAATGTTTTAATGTTTTAAGAATGTTTTGAATGTTTAAAGAGTGTATTAATGTGCAATAGAATGTTTTAGAATGCATCGCTAGTTTGCAACATGAGCCCTAGCTCTAGTGAGTGTTACGCGATGGGCATCTACAGACCTTGATATTCGGGCTATTGGAACTGATATCGCGGAAAGACTCGAAGAGTTTCCACCTTATATTTTAAAGATGGCGTCCCTTTTACTACATCGTGGTAAAGTATAGAAAGATAATGGCTGCTGTCAAAAGTGTGGAATTCCAGTTGTCAGGAGGCATTTTATTAAAAAGAAAGGTGATGTGAGATGAATGTCCAAATGTGAAGTGACCAAAAGTTTAACATAGTCTGAAGAATGTCGCGAAAACAGTGCCCGAGGAATACCTTGATCTTTATTTGTTAGTAAATGACATATGTACCTACTGAGTGTAATCCAACCACTAACCCTCAAAAACCAAATATCGAGAACATTGTGGATTAATAAACTTGCTTAAACAGAAGATTATTGCTTCTATGAATCGAATAAAGATTACTGCATTCTATAAATGAAGACATACTGTTAATTATTATTAAAAGAATCGTGAAAGTATGTTGTTCAAATCCATGTTTGAAAACGGCTCGCTTAATTACCTTGATATCTCATCTTTGCAAAGATCTCTGTTGCCAGATGTAAGGCTTGTTATTCAAAAATACATGATTCCATTGGCTTTAAACGAAGATATCTCCGTAATTAGTATGGTGACACATATTTTTAAAACGGTGATTCGATTGAGAAAAATGTCGACATCAAATTAATTGAAAAAAAAAGTATGGCGTAACTTATTTATATCATAATTTTGAGTGTGTTAGTAATCATGATTACCATGTTATCTTTTGAGAAATGCCTCCATATAAAAGATGTTATATCTCAAAAAAGGTGGTTGGGTACGCAAGGTGGTTTTTTGACTTCAGATATGAATTTGTCTATGTCCAGTGAATACCTTGACAAAATTTCAAGGATTTTTTGAACTTTTAGAATAATGATGGAAAGACTTTAATGAAATGAGCTTTAAAATGACCTCCTTACACCCTGTTCACACTGAGGATTCGATCATGATCCAGTTCGATCGCGATTCAGATTTCGATGCGTTGTTACAACTCCATCGAGATTTGAATCGTGATCGAATTCGATTGAGTTCAGTTCACACACATTTTCGATTGCAATTGAGATATTGGATTGCAATCGAATCCTTAGTGTGAACAGGGATTACACTTAATTGACTATATGTGATAGCGAATGATTGGCGAAACTTTCAAGGATGATGTGTAAAATTAGTCGTAATCCATTCCAAATACATGTTAAATTAAGTGAATTTTTTACAGGTATCAAATATTTGTCGTATATTACTTGGACTAAACTAATAGTCAACATTGTGTCTGTTGATGATGATATTTCTAAACCAATATTATCTCAATCATATTGAAACATGATTATAAAATGTTAATGTTAAATGTAAATGTTTATTTTCTGTACCTCTTCCAAGATTGTTTTACAAACCAATATATTATAATTTTGTACTTATTAGTAATTAGGATAAGTATATGTAATGAATTAATTAATTAATAAAGAAGTATTAGTTTATTTTTAATGAGGTAAGATAATTTTGACCAAATAGCTCCATATTGTCCAATACAGGGACTATATTGTCCCTGTTGTTCCAGGAAATTTCTCCTCCATTATTGTGTCTCATTTAAAGATATAGACGGCATGATGAAGCAACAAAGTTGCAGTTCAGCGGTTCTCAACCATTCACCGTTGTTCATACTATTCCATTTAAAAAGTGTATTTGATAGAGACTTGATAGAGACTTTAAAACAACACTCCTTATTATGTATTTCATAGTAATATAATTTCCAGAGATAATTTGTCGATTTTAGTCTCTGTCCAATTGTGGAGATTCAAATAAAATTAAAATAGCGTCAAAATCGCGTAGAAACGCACAAAATAAATTTCTAATAGTTTCAAGTTTATTTTCCATAACATGGTATACATACATATATGTTTACTCAAGTCTTGACCCTTAAGTACAATAAATAAATTGACTTTTTTAGGGTATTTGGAAGTTACATTGATACAATGTAGGTAAATATTTTTGATACTAATAGTAGACAATTTAATTGAAATTGATCATAGTAATTAATAATGAGTTATAGGCCATAACACAATCATAGTTAAGTAAACAATGTAAGTTTAGCAGTTAGTAGTGTTTATAATGATAAGTAATGATAAATATATCTATCACTTAAAATAATTAATGTTTAAATTGGGAATTAGATTTAGTTACAATTCAGATTACAACCAGCCATCAGTTAGAAATTCTTCTATAGAGTAATACGCTTTATATACAAGGTGCAGTTTTAGTTTATGCTTGAAGAGCTGATATTTTTCTATGTTCTTCATCTCCACAGGTAGTGCGTTATAAAGGATTATGTTATGTTACTGTATTGGGAGTTTCTTTGAGTACACTTTGTGCGATATTGTTCAATATGTATGTTTTGAGACTGTATAGTGGCATGATCGTGAACATCACTATTTTGTAGAGTCCAATATGTAGAGGCATGGGAATGTAAGTATTTTATGTTTGATAAAATGTTTCTTGCAATCAGGTTTTTTGAAGGAGTTACTATTTTTATATTTAAGACCAAACAATAACCTTATTGCTTTTCTCTGCATGGTGAATATTTTGTTTGCATCAGTTGCGTTTTCCCAGAATCGAATACCATATCTTATGTGGGATTCAACATTTGAATAGTTTTGCAGTTGTTGTATTTGTAAGCGATGTTATGGTTTTGAGTGAGAAATAAGAAGAGTGGAGCTTTTTTAATAATTTGTTACAGTGACTTTTCCAATTTAGGTTCCTAGGTTCCTAGGAATTTTGTTTCTTTTACTTCTCAGTTTTCTGGTTTTTAATCAGTGTTGAATCCAGACATTTTTCTCGGGAGGGGCACTCGAATAGTTGGGGGTGGCATATATTTGGGGTACTTTTTTGATGTTGGTGTTTCGGGGGGCGGGGGGGGGGGGAGTAGAGGTAATTTATGAATGTACAAAGCACAAAGCAATTACTATACGTAATATATTTTGAAAAGTCACAGTGGAAAAAAGGGGGTTCGGGGGCATAGCCCCCGAGAAAATTTTTGTTCAAGGTCATTCGCTTAGGTACAATTTTGAATCACAGTGTATAGCTATTTTGGGGAATTATAAATTGCAAAATATCCAAAAATGGTCTAAGAGATTTAAGAATAAGTAAATTTATTGAACTTATCAGTATGCATGTCCGGGGCGCATAGTTCCGTAAAATGTTTGGAATTTTAACTCATCTAACCGTTTTGGAAGGTTTTTGACATGATACGTCTATTTTTACGTGTTTTCTTCACATATTATTTTGAAGGTATTTTGAATAGGTATTTGTGCCGGGGGGGGGGGGGGGGGGGGGCACTGACCCCCCCTCCCCCCCACCCGAGGTATGCCTGGATTCATCACTGTTTTTAATGCTCAATTTGAATTAGGTATCACTGTTTTTATTATTTAATGTATCATTTTTAACTTGAAAGTGTATATAATTAGTTTTTGTTGAGTTAGAAGTAGATAATTGTCATTGAACCATGTTGTTGCTTGTGAAAGCACGTGTTTAGTGTTTTGCTTAAGTTTTTCCATAGTTTTTCCTTTTATAGTAATATTTGTGTCGTCTGCGTAAAGCTCGGAAAGTTTCACTGTGTCTGGTTAATCGTTTATGTATATTATAAATAGTAGGGGCCCTAGGATACTTCCTTGCGGTAGTCCTCTGATTATTTTTAGAGGATCAGAGAGTAGTTTCTTTTCAATGTTATTTTCATTGGTTGAGGTTATTTCTACATATTGAACTCTATCTTTTAGATATGATTCAAGGAGTTGGAGTGCTACTCCCCGAACGTCATAAAATTCAAGTTTCGCTAGAAGTATAAAATGACTGATGCTGTCGAAAGCCTTGGAAAGGTCGCAAAATAGTCCCAGGGTCTGCTCTTTATCTTCTAGGCCCTGGATAGTGTTAGCAACAAAGCGCTCTATTGTTGTAGCAGTTGATTTATTTCTCCTAAAACCACTCTGATTTTCTGTAAGCAAATTTTCAAATTCTAGGAAGGATGTTAGTCGTGTGTATGATTTTTTCGATAATTTTTGATATTGCTGGAAGTATAGATATTGGTCTGTAGTTGTTTGTATTTTTCTTGTCTCCCTTTTTGTATATTGGTATTACTTTTGATTCTTTTAATTTGTCTGGAAATATTCCTTGATCTATACATGTGTTGAAGATATCTGTTAATGGTTTAGATATTTTATGTATTACTTTTTTTAATATGTTTGTTGGTATTAGATCAGTTCCATATGATTTTTTGTTTTTGAGCTTTGGTGTTATTTTCGTTATTTCCAGCTCTGACGTGTCATGAATAAAAAAATGATTTTGTAGGTCGCTTTACTTTAGATAAGTGGTTTTGGAAGCTATTTTTTGTAGTATTAATTGGGGGGCCAAAGGTTGGCAATGGGTCTCAGAGGCTATGTGGATTGTCAACGTCTGCATAGCAATAAAACTCTGAGTAATGCTCACGTCATTTATATGACAGGCCAACAAATCCTACTTCCACGTCCACGAAGACATGAGTCGCGTGACCCCTGGGCAATGCATGGCATGCAATGGATGTATGTCATGTAGCTAACGGAAGAGGGTGGGGGCGAATATTCGGCGCCCAGAAATAACTGGACCTTGTTGACTAAGGGAATAAACCCTGACAGAAAATTCTGGTCCTCCAGGTTGGGGGTTGAGTCGTAAGGCTAGCTCCCTTACATTCGGATAAAATCACCTTGCTACTAATCCTAGACAGATGCCTCGGAAGAAGCCGGACGGGAAACGTGTTAGACGAACTATGCAGCGGAGAAGGACTTTGATTTATGGTACATGGAACATTCAAGGAATAAGCACGAAGCAGACAGAAGTCTTTACACAGGTGGAGAAATATAAAGTGGATGTTGCAACACTAACGGAGACGAAGAAGAAGAGATGTGGGAATGAGGAGTATGGGAATTGTGTTGTGTTTTATAGTGGAGTGAATAAGGACAAAAGAGCGAAAGCTGGAGTAGCCATAGCAGTCCACAAGAAGTTAAAGAAAGATATAAAACACTGGGAACAAATCAATGAGAGATTGATGAAGATGGAAATGGAGTGGTGGGGTCATAATATTGTGGTGGTTGCAGCCTATGCTCCGACTGACGACTCCAATGTGGACACAAAGGACGAATACGAGAACGACTTGACATCACTGCTAAGTAATATTAGTAGTAGGAAGGAAATTTTATTAATGGGGGACTTATATGCACGAACTGGTAGTAAGGAGGATGACCAGGTTATTGGAAGATTTGGGGAAGACGTAGTTAATGATAATGGCACGAGATTGATCGAAGTGTGTCATAGGTTTGAACTGCGAATAATGAATGGGTTTTTTCAGCACAAAGACATTCACAGGTATACATGGGTTCAGACTACACGGAAACTGAGGTCCATCATTGACTACGTGATTCAGAAGCAAGACTCCAAGTTGATCGTGGGTGAGGTTCAAAATAGGAGCTGGTTGGGCGTGTGACGTCACCATAGGATTTACGGGTTAAATCAAACTTGCCGCGTCAACAAACGAGCTGAAACCGTGCCCATAATGCCCAAGCTCAAGAGGTTAGACGATCTGATCCAACATGGATGCCTGTATTTCCATTCATTCGACTAAATTCGACTCAAGGTCACGCTCAGGTGCTTACGTCACAATGTTAAAAGAATAGGGAAACTGGGCGACCTGATTCAAAAAGGGTATGCACCCCGTATATGATGTGATGGCATACAGAGGGGCAGAATGTGGGACAGATCATGTATTATTGCTGTCCAAGGTGCAGTTCAAGTACCGTCAACGTAATAAGGTGGTAGAGGATAGGGCAGAGGGGAATCTCTTGGTTGGCACTAAGTATAAGTTGGAACTATTGCATGATTTTTCAGTGGACTACTTATATAAACGTAGGTTAGTTGATAAGCTAGGTGAATAGTTCAATGGTAGTCCAGCGGACATTTACAACCAACTGAAGAAGGCAATACATGACGCTGCCAGCGAAGCATTAGGAGAAGAGGATCAGAAGAGACAAATAAAATATTGGTGGAGCGTTGAGGTCGAGGAATTGGTTGATACAAAGAGAAAATTGTACAACAAATGGATATCAACGCAGGACTCAGAAGATAGGAAACAATATGTCAGGGCAAATAGAGAAGTGAAAAGGGCTGTGCTGGCGGCAAAGAATAGTGCATGGAATGTGAAGTGTGCGGAAGTAGAAATGATGATTGGGGGAACAAGAGCAAGAGCGGCTTGGAAGACGATTAACAGCAAGACACAAAATACTCAGAATAAGGCTAATTTACCAATGATTAAAAAGGAGGATTGGCGAGAGTATTACAAGAATATGTTGCGTGAGGATAGAAGGGAGCACATGCAGGAAACCCTCGGAATTAATACGCCGATTGGTAAAGAGGCGGTTATAATCTCAAAAATTACTGAGAAGGAAATCTACGACGCGCTCAAGGGCTCCAAAAATGGAAAAGCTGCAGGTCCTGGAGATATACCGATAGAGTTGGTGAAGCATGGTCCCCTTGGTGTAATACCGATCTTGGCCAAGATATTTAATGCATGTTTGATATATGGAGAAAATGTGCCAAGAGAATGGAAACTGACTTACATCAGTTCAATCTTTAAGAAAGGAAATAGCCAGAACAGAAGTGCCAGAACTACAGGGGAATTGGCGTGCTCTCCTCGATCGGTAGATTGTATGGACGGATCATAAAAACAAGGATTGAGCATGACGTGGATATAGGAGAAGAGCAGAATGGATTTACAGCAGGACGCTCATGCATGGACAACGTGTTTTCACTGCGGCAGTTAATCGAGAAAAGAAAGTCGCGGGGAATGGAGACTCATCTGGTCTTTATTGACTTGGAAAAAGCTTACGATACTGTTCCTAGAAAGCAACTATTTAAAGTACTGGCAGCAAGTCAGATCCATAGAAAGTATTATGACACAATAAGGGACATGTATGAAGACCAGGAGAGTGTGGTGAAAGTCGGGCAAAGGATATCGGATGTATTCGGCATTACGAAGGGTTTAAGACAGGGTTGTTGTTTTTCCCCAACCCTCTTCAAAATTTATGTCTACAAAGTAATTCAGTAATGGCAAGAAAAATGTAGGCCTGTGGGAATTGATGTTAATGGAGAGTTTTTACACACACTTTTATTCGCTGATGATCAAGTGATTTCGGCCGAGGATATGGACAATATCCACTAGGAAAACGCTCTGTGTAACGCGTTGATGAGCGAGCACGGATACACGCAACACCTCGAACCGAAATTATGTCTATCGAATGTCATTAAAAGCCAACAATTCTTTAGTTTCGTCACAGACTTGTATAAAAATCTCCAAAATCTCCACAAATATTGGTGCCAATCCTTGCTAAGTTTTAAGTTGATCGATTAAACCTTTATGATTGAACGGTTCCTTGTTAATTTTCAAAAATCACAGGATCTCGTTCAAAAAATATACCTGGGACCACCCATATGATATGATATGTAGTGTGTGTACACAATATCAGATCAATCTGTTGAACGGTCATTATTAGTTTCATATCGTTTAAAACTTTCTGCTCTAACTACCTTGCCTTGAACTGAAGATTCGAAGTCACCGTGAATTTGACAGCCAACACGCAAAATGTCCCTAAAATGACAAAAACTTTTGAAAATAACGACAGATTAGAGTGAAAATTGGCAAAAATACCTTAAATGTTGGTACAAATGACCATGCGAAGTTTTTAGTTGGTCGGTCAATCGGTTCCAGTTTAAATTTCAAAAATCACAGGAAAAATGGTTTCAAATTTGAACCAATTGGAGGATTTGGCTGATTTTTTTTTTGATTGGGTACAATGTTGGTTGCAATGACTTTGCTAAATTTCAAATTGATCGAACCAACCAATCGAAAGATAATTTTTATAAAATTTGAACCAATCACAGGATCTCGTTCAGAAAAGATCCCAGGGATCGCATAGATTACGTTAGTATGTGTACAAAATTTCAGATCGATTGGTTGTGCGGTTTGACCTGGGCAGTGAACACAAAAAAAAAAAAAAAAACACAGAGAAAGTGCCATAAGTGTACCGTGGTGACGCTCGCTACGCTCGCTCAATTACATGCTTAGGAAATTGACCGAAACCTATGGAAAATGGGGTTTGACGATAAATTTTGAAAAGACTAAGTATTTGGTAGTCGGAGGGAAGGGATGTGATCTTGATGTTAACGGTAAAGTGGTGAAGTCTTGCAGGGAGTATAAGTACTTGGGGGTCATTATAGGGGAGGATGGAAGCAGCAGGAGAGAAATTGACAATCGGATAGCGCAAGCAAAGCAGGCAACTCAGAAGTTTAATTCTTTGCTGTGGTCCGAGCAGCTACATAAAAAAAATATATATATATATAACGCAGTAGTGAGGAGTCTTCTCACTTATGGGTCCGAAGCATGGGAGTTGACAAAGAGAAATAAAGAAAGACTTCTTGCAACGGAGATGGATTTTCTGCGGAGGAGCTGTGGAGTATCACGGCTACAGCACATACGTAACGAGGAAATTAGAGAAAGGATGGAGAAGAAGGACACGGTGGTACAAGAGATTGAAGAACGAAGGTTAAAGTGGTACGGGCATATGAGAAGGATGGACGCGAACAGGTGGCCACAGAGGATGTGGGAGTGGGTGCCACCTGGACGCCGGTTTAGAGGGCGTCCGGCCAAGGAATGGCACTCCGAGGTTAAGGAGTAGGATGCGAGACACGGCCACGACTGTAAATCACTCGCAATATATATATATATATATATATATATATATATATATATAATTGACTCAGTTAAATTTTTAGTACACATTATGAAGTCCTTATTGAAAACATTGGCTATAATTGTTGGGTCTGTAATTGTTTCATATTGTGGTTCAGTGTAATATTTTTCATCTCTTTGACCATTTGTGTGTTAGTGTGGTTTCTCACTACATCCCAAATAGCTTTTGTCCTGTCAGCTCCTTTTTTTCAAGTATTTTTTTATCCCCATAAAAAACACTTCGTGTAAAAATACCAGCCAAGTCTCTTCAACTAAAAAAAAATATATGAAATCTAAAAATTCTGCACTGAAAAGTATTGATATCAAAAAATTTGCCAAGTCAAAACTTTATTTGAAAATCAAAAAATACTTGGCGCATCGTGTATATAAATAGCTTAGAAGTATAGGCCAGATATAAAATATACATCAAATATACATATACATATAGTATACCTATAATTCTCAAAAAAATCGATGCGCCAAGTATTTTTTGATTTTCAAATAAAGTTTTGACTTGGCAAATTTTTTGATATCAATACTTTTCAGTGCAGAATTTTTAGATTTCATATATTTTTTTTTAGTTGAAGAGACTTGGCTGGTATTTTTACACGAAGTGTTTTTTATGGGGATATCACTCCTTTTTTTAGTTTATTCTTACAACTTGTGACACATATGAAATGAACAATTACTAAATTCTTTAAAAAAAATCGCCATTTACGATTTGGTTACTACTAATGAAAATCTGTTATATATTCATATATAGTCTTTCGTGAAGAATAGCAAAGGTTTCATTACAATCGGTCAACCCAGTTCCGAGATATGGCATACACATCGGTTTTCAAAATGGCTGCTAAACTTACTGCACTGCCACATAGAATTTATATCTACAATTAATGTGTATCATTTTAGGCTTTCTGAATATGTATTCATTGTATAGAATGGGGAATACAATAATTTTTAAATTTGAATTACTTCATTTCCGGGCTCATAAATAAGAACATTCTAGTTTGACTGTTCCTTTTACATTGAGATGGCCTTCCGAATCATTTGGCGCTAGTTTCGTACTGATCGGTCTACCAGTTTTCGAGATACGACGTTACTTCCGGTTTCAAAATGGCGGCTGAAATCTCTGACCCCTTGAATTTTAATTTACACATGATAACATCTTATTATAAGCTGTCTCAAATAGTGTTTATTGTATCAAAATGTAAATTTGTGAGATTTTTCAAATGTGTGACGTCATTTCCGGTTTTGCTATAAGAAACTGCAAATATTATTGTTGATAATACATAAAGTTGACCGTCTAAATTGTTTGGCGCTGGTTTCGTTCAAATCTATTTAGCCGTTATTAAGATATGATGTCACTACCGGTTTCAAAATGGCGGATTCCGGTTGGTTTTATAACAACTCAAATGAGATATCAAAAGTACATACGTTACATAAATATCAAAATAATCGGATCAATCTTTGTTGCCGAAATGCCAATCGATGTATTTCAAATTTCATGACGTCATTTCCGGTTTCGTTAACATAATTTTTAGTCTTTTGCTACTGATAATGCATATAGATGACCGTCTGAATCGTTTGGCGCAAATTTCGTTCCAATCAGTTTAGCCGTTGTTGAGATATGACGTCACTTCCGGTTTCAAAATGGCGGCACAAAAAATTCATGGGGTGAAGGTTAAATCAGACGCCAAAAGTGCACACGTGGTGAAAATGTGAGATCAATCGGTTCAGCCGTTTAGGCTGTGGCCTTGTTACCGGATTTGAATTCCAGGAGACTACTACTTCTACTACTGAGATTATTATTATTATGAAAACCGCCCTAAAACACTGTTTTCACTGCCCTTTAGCTCGCAAAGGGCGTAACCTATTGGGCCCAAATTTGGTATATGTAGTAGGGTGGGCCATAGCTCGAAATTAAGATATTTCGCAACAATGTGAGATTTCCCAATTTTAAGATCCAGTAGGCCGAAAATGCCACTTTGATGCTTACAGTAAAAGTGGGTTGCTCCAGCCTTTTTAAATGAGAGTGTGCGCGCGCCGTACGACTTGGCTGGCGTGGAGCGACCGCTCCACTAGATTTATGCATTGTCTCTTACTGCTTTGACTACTTTTTTGAATTTCTTTTTGTTTCTTTATATTTCTTTTTTAGGAAATCTGTTCGGAAATAAGAGAGAAGATTATAGAGACACTTTTGATTTTTTGCTGCAATTTTGATTCCTGGTAAGATCCAAGTTTGCCGAATAAAGTTAATGTTAATTTTAATTTTCGTAATTGGAAAACACCTGTCATATGACTATGATAAGATCTCAATGAAGTGATCATATTTTTCATTTGGGTCCTTTTTACTGTAGACTTCATTCCAAGATGTTTGGTCTAGGTCTTCCAGTAATGCTTTTATGTTTTCCACGCTCTGTTTTTTTACTTCAATAGTTTTTTTTAGGAGTTTGTGTTTTTCCTTGCATTTTCAAGTACATAATCTGAGCACGGTGATCCGAAAGGCAATTTTCAATTACTTCCGTTGAGAAGTGATTTTCTGGCATATTTGTCGCTATGTTGTCTATTGTCTTTGATGTATTATGTCGCAGATCTAACCTAGTGGGTTCATTTATTGTTAACTGTAGGTTGTGTGATGTCATTAAGTTTACTAATTTATCGCTGTTCTCCGATTTACAGGCTGTATTAATATTAAAGTCGCCCGCTACAATTATGTCTTTATTTTCACTAGTAATTTTGTGGAGCGCTTGGTCGGGTAGCTGTTAACTCTCCGAAGCGTCAAAACTTCGAATCCGCCAATCCTACGAATCCGCCAATTCTTCGAACAGCTAACTCTTCGAAAATTATAAAATTAATAACTTAATAAATAACACTTCAAAAACTCTCCGAAACGACAACTTATCGAAACCGACAATGCATCAAAAATAATAAATAATATGAGAATTAAATATAAAATGAAATTTCCGCCAACTCCTCGAATCCTCCAACTCTCCGAAACCGCCAACTGATCGAATTTCTACCTCGGGTAGGGTTCAGGTACACTCGACCTTCTCTCAACATCCGTCTCTTTTGTTACCGAGTTACTAAATAAAATAGTCTAAGTGTATTATGCACTGGCAATAAAACCTTTTAGAAATTAAGATTAACAATCGGGTTGGTTTGCTGCTCTGTGCAAGCATATGTCCGAAGGGCTGTAAATACCTTGTTTCCTGCCCTCCCTCAGTTATGTGATCAAAAACATGGTTTCTTAAAAGCAATGAATAAGGCGGCAAAATACAAAATACGATGCGATGCTATCTGTTGCATGAATCTAGTAATCTTTCATTGAAACTGATAATGTCGATTGAATTGTATGTATTAGTTTTTGTTGTTGTCAAATTGTAATGAATAAATATACTGAAATTAGTTGTTATCGAATGATAGGGATAACACGACGATAGCACATACATTAATTATGGACGCGACTATTTTCACCGGTTGGTGAAAATAGCATCGGAGGCTATTTTCACCGTGTGCATTCTCTTAACTATGAGTTTACGATGAAGTTTATTTGTACAAACACATTTGATTTTTGTGTATTATTGATTATTCCCGAGATTATTGCCTATTGTATATGCGTCAGAGACATTTTCTTAGTGTGGTACTATTCTCACAGTTTTGTGATGTATCGTTACGTATACACTTGGCCAAACAAAAATTGAACGTTCAATAAATCTGATAGGCTGATAAATGTAAGATCGCACCATCAGAAGTCAGTCTAAGCGATCACATTGTCTCACTCAAGTAGGTGACCTCACATTTCAATGATAATAACAAGCTTTGATTGGTTATGGGATATGACCAGCAGTCATTCAATTTTGGTCAACGTTCAATTTTTGTTTGGCCGAGTGTACCTATCTATAGCGCATGTGCAAAAGTAACAAAAATATAAACGAAAAAAATGCATTTAGGAAGTCGCTTATTTCGAAAAAATTTAAACACATTTCTTTTATCTGCCTAAATATTTTAATGAATGTTATGATAACTATTTTCTAGGCAATTACAAATGCAATTGTCAATTATATTGTTCAAAATAAGGTGAGTTTGAGGACAATGGCAGGGTATAGATTCACAAAAAGTATTATCGGTAGGTTCGTATTATCACCACACGGTGAAAATAGTCACTCCGTACATTTATTTTCAAGTTGGTATAACACATTTTCTTTAATAGGTACGATAGAATTCCCAAAGGTTTGCATGAGATCAAGTTGTGGTTCATCTCCTCGATAAAACAAATCTGGCAAATAGGCAAGTTATGTAAAATTTCAAAAAGCTACAAATGTGAATTCCTACAACTGTTCAGGTTTCTGAACGATTGTCGGCAATTGTGTAAAATCTGATAAAATATCGGTTCCATTAAAATTTGAACTTGATCGAACAACTAGGCGTTTTAATTTTTTCTTAAAGAGGACTTTGCTAAAATAACACTTATGGATGCTGGTATGGCATAAGAGTGCGTGCAAAATAGCATATCCTTGATTGATCAAAATGATTTGTCAGTGTGACCTGGACAGTGCAGGGAAAACACAAATAAACAAAACGACAGACCAACAAACAAACAAATGAACAATAAAACAGAGAAAGAGTCTTAGAGCGTACAACGATGACTATCACCTAATCTTTGCTATCCTATCACTAATGAAGTCAGGATCATCGGACTGCACTTAAAATATTGTAAAAAGCAGGGATAGATTATATAGGGTGGCGCAAAAAATCTCCCTGATTGAGAGGTCACTATCGAAACTATTATAGATAGGATTCTGAAATGTGTACACAATTATTAGCAAAAACATAACAAAATTAACTAGGAAAACGCTCTGAGTAACGCGTTGATGAGCGAGCACAGAACATGCAACATTCCCAGTCACGATAAACGACACGGCACCAGACGATTTTCTCTTCAACTTTCCATTCTCCATATAAACATTCTGGATGAATATCTGATCCATTGTGTCGTGACTTTCCTACATACTTTTTCCAGCTTTTGACAACCCATAAAATGACTCGTAAAATGACAATTAATACTTGACTGATTGGGCTTAACATGTGTAAAATTTTAGATTATGTTGGTCTTGATTACCATGCAAAATTTGAACTTACTCGGAACATTTTGATTGTCGACCAATTAGAAGATATTATTTATACTTAAACCAATTGGAATATTTGGCCGTCGTACTGCATCCGATTTGATATGCGCTAGTTTTATTGTAAATTGTGGACCGCTTGGCTGCTCTACAGGTCTTGGAGCAAAGCTTTAAGAAGGCCGGGATGAAAATGTAGTAAATATTTCAAGATTATGGAATAAAATGTCCCTAAAATGACAAAAACTTTAGAAAATAACTAAATATAAGACTGAAAATTGGCAAAAATACCTTAAATGTTGGCACCAATGACCATGCGAAATTTTAAGTTGGTCGGTCAATCGGTTCTAGTTTAAATTACAAAAATCACCGGAAAAATGGTTTTAAATGTGAACTAATGGGAGGATTTGGCTGGAATTTATTATGATTGGGTAAAATGTTGGTTGCAATGACTTTGCTAAATTTCAAAATGATTGGACCAACCAATCGAAAGATACATTTTTTTAAATTTGAACCAATCAGGGTATTTCAAAAAAATTAGGGTCTGCAAATCTCATATTTGGTATGGGAATGTGTGCAAAATTTCAGCTCGATCGAATAAACGGAGTGACCTGTATACGAGCAGACGACAGACAAACAAAAAAACAAAAAAAAACAGAGGTCCGTGCCAAAAGAGCCAAAAGGAGACGCTCGCTTCGCTCGCTCAATTATATGTGCAAGTTTCAAAAACATTACTATTGTAGGAAAATGTAACAGCTGCTCAAATTTGGTTGTCAAAAAATTGATTATACGGAGCTCAAACAGCACGCGTCGAGAAAACTTCCAATAAACGGGACGCTGTTCTTCAAAACTACGTACGATATCAAGCTGAAAATTTCAATCTCGAAGAATCTTGAAGTTGATCGTAAAATCAGAATATATACAGATTATTTCTAAACTTTTATTACACACGTTATAAAAGAGATTCTTTTCCCGCTATTATGTTTTCAAGTTTAACTTCAAGATTCAATAACTTTCGTTCCATATATATTGATATTGATTGAAATTTTTACACAATCGATCTTAATCTATTTTGAATTTAATTTAAAATTTTCAGCTTGATATCGTACGTAGTTTTGAAGAAACAGCGTCTCAGCCATTGGAAGTTTTCTCGACGCGCGCTATTTGAGCTCCGTATAATCAATTTTTTGACAACCAAATTTGAGCAGCTGTTACATTTTTCCTACAATAGTAATGTTTTTGAAACTTGCACATATAATTGAGCGAGCGAAGCGAGCGTCTCCTTTTGGCTCTTTTGGCACGGACCTCTGTTTTTTTTTTTTTGTTTGTCTGTCGTCTGCTCGTATACAGGTCACTCCGTTTATTCGATCGAGCTGAAATTTTGCACACATTCCCATACCAAATATGAGATTTGCAGACCCTAATTTTTTTTAAATACCCTGATTGGTTCAAATTTAAAAAAATGTATCTTTCGATTGGTTGGTCCAATCATTTTGAAATTTAGCAAAGTCATTGCAACCAACATTTTACCCAATCATAATAAATTCCAGCCAAATCCTCCCATTAGTTCAAATTTAAAACCATTTTTCCGGTGATTTTTGTAATTTAAACTAGAACCGATTGACCGACCAACTTAAAATTTCGCATGGTCATTGGTGCCAACATTTAAGGTATTTTTGCCAATTTCCAGTCAAATATGTAGTTATTTTCAAAAGTTTTTGTCATTTTAGGGACATTTTATTCCATAATCTTGAAATATTTACTACATTTTCATCCCGGCCTTCTTTAAGCTTTGCTCCAAGGCCTGTAGAGCAGCCAAGCGGTCCACAATTTACAGTAAAACTAGCGCATATCAAATCGGATGCAGTACGAAGGCCAAATATTCCAATTGGTTTAAGTATAAATAATATCTTCTAATTGGTCGACAATCAAAATGTTCCGAGTAAGTTCAAATTTTGCATGGTAATCAAGACCAACATAATCTAAAATTTTACACATGTTAAGCCCAATCAGTCAAGTATTAATTGTCATTTAACGAGTCATTTTATGGGTTGTCAAAAGCTGGAAAAAGTATGTAGGAAAGTCACGACACAATGGATCAGATATTCATCCAGAGTGTTTATATGGAGAATGGAAAGTTGAAGAGAAAATCGTCTGGTGCCGTGTCGTTTATCGTGACTGGGAATGTTGCATGTTCTGTGCTCGCTCATCAACGCGTTACTCAGAGCGTTTTCCTAGTTAATTTTGTTATGTTTTGCTAATAATTGTGTACAAATTTCAGAATCCTATCTATAATAGTTTCGATAGTGACCTCTCAATCAGGGAGATTTTTTGCGCCACCCTATATAATCTATCCCTGCTTTTTACAATATTTTAAGTGCAGTCCGATGATCCTGACTTCATTAGTGATAGGATAGCAAAGATTAGGTGATAGTCATCGTTGTACGCCCTAAGACTCTTTCTCTGTTTTATTGTTCATTTGTTTGTTTGTTGGTCTGTCGTTTTGTTTATTTGTGTTTTCCCTGCACTGTCCAGGTCACACTGACAAATCATTTTGATCAATCAAGGATATGCTATTTTGCACGCACTCTTATGCCATACCAGCATCCATAAGTGTTATTTTAGCAAAGTCCTCTTTAAGAAAAAATTAAAACGCCTAGTTGTTCGATCAAGTTCAAATTTTAATGGAACCGATATTTTATCAGATTTTACACAATTGCCGACAATCGTTCAGAAACCTGAACAGTTGTAGGAATTCACATTTGTAGCTTTTTGAAATATTACATAACTTGCCTATTTGCCAGATTTGTTTTATCGAGGAGATGAACCACAACTTGATCTCATGCAAACCTTTGGGAATTCTATCGTACCTATTAAAGAAAATGTGTTATACCAACTTGAAAATAAATGTACGGAGTGACTATTTTCACCGTGTGGTGATAATACGTACCTACCGATAATACTTTTTGTGAATCTATACCCTGCCATTGTCCTCAAACTCACCTTATTTTGAACAATATAATTGACAATTGCATTTGTAATTGCCTAGAAAATAGTTATCATAACATTCATTAAAATATTTAGGCAGATAAAAGAAAAGTGTTTAAATTTTTTCGAAATAAGCGACTTCCTAAATGCATTTTTTTCGTTTATATTTTTGTTACTTATGCACATGCGCTATAGATAGGTACACTCGGCCAAACAAAAATTGAACTTTGACCAAAATTGAATGACTGCTGGTCATATCCCATACCCAATCAAAGCTTGTTATTATCATTGAAATGTGAGGTCACCTACTAGAGTGAGACAATAGATCGCTTAGACTGACTTCTGATGGTGCGATCTTACATTTATCAGCCTATCAGATTTATTGAACGTTCAATTATTGTTTGGCCAAGTGTATACGTAACGATACATCACAAAACTGTGAGAATAGTACCACACTAAGAAAATGTCTCTGACGCATATACAATAGGCAATAATCTCGGGAATAATCAATAATACACAAAAATCGAATGTGTTTGTACAAATAAACTTCATCGTAAACACATAGTTAAGAGAATTCACACGGTGAAAATAGCCTCTGATGCTATTTTCACCAACCGGTGAAAATAGTCGCGCCTATAATTAATGTATGTGCTATCGTCGTGTTATCCCTATCATTCGATAACAACTAATTTCAGTATATTTATTCATTACAATTTGACAACAACAAAAACTAATACATACAATTCAATCGACATTATCAGTTTCAATGAAAGATTACAAGATTCATGCAACAGATAGCATCGCATCGTATTTTGTATTTTGCCGCCTTATTCATTGCTTTTAAGAAACCATGGTTTTGATCACAGAACTAAGGGAGGGCAGGAAACAAGGTATTTACAGCCCTTCGGACATATGCTTGCACAAAGCAGCAAACCAACCCGATTGTAAATCTTAATTTCTAAAAGGTTTTATTGCCAGTGCATAATACACTTAGACTACTTTATTTAGTTACTCGGTAACAAAAGAGACGGATGTTGAGAGAAGGTCGAGTGTACCTGAACCCTACCCGAGGTAAAAATTCGATGAGTTGGCGGTTTCGGAGAAGTGGAGGATTCGAGGAGTTGTCGGAAATTTCATTTTAAATTTAATTCTCATATTATTTATTATTTTCGATGAATTGTCGGTTTCGATGAGTTGTCGTTTCGGAGAGTTTTTGAAGTGTTATTTATTAATTTATTAAAATTTGATCATTTTTGATCATTTTCGAAGTCCTGGCGGATTCGTAGGATTGGCGGATTCGAAATATTGACGCTTCGGAGAGTTATCAGCTACCCTTTTTCAACACTAAGATTACTTATATCTGTTCTTGCTTTTATTTGTTTCGACATCTTTGAGGTTACAAAAATAGCAGATCCACCATGTCTGTGGATTGTCCTGCTAAAAAGGTTTCCTAATTTATAATTGCATATATTTATTGAGTTTAGCTCCTCCCTCTTGAGCCAATGTTCTGTTAAGCAGATAATGTCTATTGTCTATCATTAAATGAATCTAAAAAAAATTCTAGTCCTAATTTTGAGGTTTGTAGTGCCTGAATATTTTGGTGCATTAGAAAGAATTATTGTTTCTGTATATGCTCGTCCTGTCAGTATGATTTAAGCACTTTAGGTCTAGACACGCGTTGGGGGCGGGTTATTGGAGCTACGGGCTTTTTGATCGCTCCCGTTCCTCTCGTTGCTCCCGGAGTTGGCTGTGACCCAGTTGGTGATGGCGTCTTCTTCTTTCCCCCAGGCAGTGGTGTTGGTAGCTTCTTTGTCACGGGCATTATCTTGGTTGATGTTGTCATTCTACTATTGGCTGATAATGGTGACCCCTGAGGTGTGAGAGAGGTGAGCTGCTGGCACTGGAGATCGGTGACTTCGTGCTGCCACTGGAGATCGGTGACTTCGTGCTGTCACTGGAGATCGGTGACATCGTGCTGTCACTGGAGATCGGTGACATTGTGCTGTCACTGGAGATCGGTGACATCGTCACTTAATTTTGGCAATATTCTTAATTCTTGCAATAGTACAGCTCCAAGTCCTTCCTTTGATGCATCAACTGATAGTGTCACTGGTTTGTCTACTTGATAGAACTGTAGTATGGGTTTACTTGTAATCAATTTCTTTAATTTTTTCATTGCCTTGTCATGTGTTGCGTCCCATACCCATTCTACATCAAGCTTTGTCAATGTACGCAATGGTTCAGTTATAGACTGCATGTTTGGCATGAACTTTGAGACGTAATTGACTAGTCCGAGAAATCTCATTACTTCCTTCCTGTTGGTTGGATTGGGATACTCCAGTATGGCTTTAACCTTCCTGTCATCCGGCTGAAGTCCCTCCTTAGAGATCTTGTGTCCTGTATAGAGAACTTCCTCTATTCTTATTTTGCATTTGTTCACATTGAATTTGATGTTTTCCTCCCTTGCCCTGTCAAGCAATTGCCTGAGCCTCCTATCATGCTCTTCTACTGTTGATCCCCATACTATTATGTCGTCCACGTACATGTCCACTCCTTCTATATCTCCTATCAGTTGCTTGAAGTTCTTTTGAAATACTTCGCTAGCTGAACAAATCCCGTACGGAAGTCTGAGGAATTGGTACCTACCAAATGGGGTAGCAAATGTACATAGGTCTTGACTTTTACTGGATATAGGAATCTGGTAAAATCCTTGATTGGCATCTAGTGTGGAAAATACTTTTGCCCCTGATAATTTACTAGCTATGCTGTCTAACGTGGGCATTTGATAGTATTCTCTTTTTATTGCCTTATTCAGATTGACAGGATCTAGACATAGTCTTAGTTTACCATTGGGTTTATGTACTATCACTAATGGATTGACCCATTCTGTCGGCTTATCAACCTTTCTGATTATGCCTTGTTCCTCTAGTCTCTGCAATTCCTGTTTCAGTTTGTCCACTACAGCAAAGGGAACTTTACGGCTACTGTGAACCGTAGGCTTGACGTTCTCATCTACTGTTATTTCAAGTAGACAAACCAGTGACACTATCAGTTGATGCATCAAAGGAAGGACTTGGAGCTGTACTATTGCAAGAAGGGAAACCTGTTGCATATGCCTCCAAAGCACTTAACATGACACAACAAGGTTACGCACAAATAGAAAAAGAGACATTAGCGATCCTATACGGAGCCGAGAAGTTCCATCAGTACATTTTCGGTAAGCGGACAGTAGTAGAGAGTGATCATAAACCATTAGAGACGATCTTTAAGAAACCTTTTTCGGCATGTCCTATGCGGCTTCAACGGATGAGAATCAGGCTACAGCAATATGACCTGGACGTGCAGTATAAGAAAGGAAAGGAACTACACGTAGCTGATGCACTATCTAGAGCATCAAATAGATGATAAAGATTTCCAATTGATGGAACAGGACATAGAAGCACAAGTAGCTATGGTAACAAACAACATTCCAGAAAGTACCACTGGTACTCTCGAAGAAATAATGTCAGAAACAGCTAAGGATACAGACCTGCAGAACTTAATGACAATCATAAACGCAGGTTGGCCAGAAAACAAAGACAATGTTAATGATAATCTGAAACCATACTGGTCAGTCAAGGACGAATTAAGTGTTATTGACAAAGTCATTTACAAAGGAATGCAGATTGTAATACCTAAGTCCATGAGGAAGGATATGTTGCATAAGATTCACTACAATCACATGGGTATTGAAAAGTGTAAAAGCCGAGCTAGAGAATCTATGTACTGGCCATTTTTGTCCAAGCATGTGGAAGACTTTGTGAAGAAATGTGACATATGCATGCATTTCCACACGAAACAACAGAAGGAAACTTTGATGCCACATGAGGTACCAGAAGGACCTTGGCAGAAGGTTGGGGCAGATATATTTCACTTCAAGAGCAGAGATTATTTACTAATGGTAGATTATTATTCCAAATATGTAGAGATTGCATTACTTGATGGTATAACGAGTTCAGAAGTTATTAAACATGTCAAATCAATCTTTGCACGTCATGGCATTCCATCGAGAATTTACTCGGATAATGCAAAGCAATTCACATCAGAAAAATTTCTAAGTTTTGCTAAGGCATGGGGATTCAAATGTAGACCATCAAGTCCAAGATATCCACAATCCAATGGTATGTCTGAGAGGTACGTGCAGACGATAAAGTCTATATTGAAAAAAGCAGATAAAGATGGTAAAGATCCTTATATGTGTCTATTAGAATTCAGAAACACAGCAATAAACGACGAGCTAGGATCACCAGCACAATTACTGTTTTCTAGACGTTTACAAGGTTTGTTACCTACCAAACAAAGGTTGTTAGTGCCTAAAGTAAGAGACAGTAGGACGACAAAGGAAATGTTGAATAAAAGACAAGAAATACAAAGGAAATACTATGACAGACAAGCGAAAGACTTGGTAGAAATTGAACCAGGAACTAGAGTCGGTGTTCAGAAAGATGATCACAAATGGTACCCAGCCGTAGTAACTAGCAAGGCTAGTAAGCCCAGGGCATATGAGGTACTGTTCGATGATGGCAAGACATTGGAATGGAATCGTAAGTTCATAATTAAACACACCCCAACTGAAGATCACAACAGTGGTAATAACTATTATACCAATAATGGTGTAGACCAACAGGAACAGGTTTATAACAATAAGGATGCTGAAGCAGTTATTACTAAGAGTGGAAGAATTGTAAAGAAGCCATCCCGATTCAAGGATTATTATATGGAATAGATTTAAGAGTAATGAATTATGATTAATTTGTATATGTTAATCATAAGTGATGCATTGTAAAAGAAAGGGGGAAAGATGTAATGACTGTTGCTTTTACTAATTATGTTGGTAAAAGTGTAATACTTTATAAGTGTTCATTGTTGTCTATTACAATCTTGTCTTTTATCATTTCATCTTTGAGATTGCCAAAGTTGCATGTTGCACTACGTATTTTTATGTCTGTTAAGAATGATTCAAAAGACTCACCATTCGTTTGATTCCTCGAGAAAAACCTATGTCTCTCATAAGTGATGTTTTTTCTCGGAGTAAAATGCCTCTCAAACTTTTCTATAACGATGTTCAGTTTGTCTTTTTCTTCTCGCGTAAATACGAAGGTATTATACTCTTCTAGTGCTTCCTCTCCTATGATATGAAGTAATGTAGCACATTGTTGCTCTTCTGACCTTTCACTCAACCCGCTAGCTTTTGCATATAATTCAAAACGCTGTCTCCATTTTCTCCAATTATCCGCCATTGTTCCTGTGCCTCCTTCAAGGGTCAGAGGTTTGGGCGGCTTCAAATCCATGAAATTGCTTGATATTTTTCTTTTTTCTGGTATTTTTTTCTGCTGCTTTTTCGTCAGATTCATTTACCATTTCATATTAGTTCTCTACCGACTGCGCCAATCTTAATTAAAATTTACTTAATTTTCTTGCAATTTTGGCAAAACTTAATTTTAAAAGCCAAAATATACTTGGCGCATCGTGTATATATAAATAGTATAGAAGTATACACGCCAAAAATCAAATCACATTTGATCAAAATCAAATGTTTTTAAAATCTAGTGGAGCGGTCGCTCCACCCAGCCAAGTCGTACTGTACGCTCACAATCACTCAACATACTGTAAATGCCTAATAATCTGAGGAGCAGACCAAACACTTTTACTGTAAGCAACAACATAGTATTTTCGGCCTACTGGATCTCAAAAATGGGAAATATCACATTGTTGAGAAATATTTTAATTTGGAGCTATGGACCCCCCTACCAAATATTCCAAGTGAGCCAACAATAGGTTATACCATTTGCGAGCTAGAGGGCCTTGAAAATCGTGAAATTACATCACTTTCATCTTCTTCTTCTTCAGATGATGATGATGATGATATCAGGAAACACCGCTATCACCGCCACAGCCTAAACGGCTTAACCGATCGATCTGAAATTTTTACCACATGTGCACTTTTGGCGTCTGAGGTGCCTTTTTATAAAACCAACCGGAAGCCGCCATTTTGAAACCGGAAGTGACGTCATATCTCGAAACCGGCTTGACCGATCGGAATGAAACTAGCGCCAAATGATCCAGACGGTCATCTTTATGGAACATCAATAGTCTAAATAGAAGTGTACTATTACTGAAACCGGAAATGACGTCATAAAAATTAAGAATCTGACTTTTATCACCTCTTACTACATAATCTATATTCAGAAGGCTTATAATGATACAAAACATTTATATAAGTAAATTCTAGGTGGCAGTGATTTCAGCCGCCATATTGCTAAACCGGAAGTGATGCCACTGATTGGAACGAATCTTTCGCTTTTCTTTATGTAATATCACTTTAAGCATATTTTGGTACCAAACGCAACTTTTCTTAGTATACCTAACCAAATTGAAAATGGCTTATTTTTTCAAAGGAATTAGTCATTGTTGCTCCGATGTGTGTTACAAGTTTTGTAAATAAACTAAAAAAATTACTGATATCCCCATAAAAAACACTCCGTGTAAAAACACCAGCCAAGTCTCTTCAACTATAAAAAAATAGAAGAAATCTAAAAAATCAGCACTGAAAAGTAGTGATATCAAAAAATGGGCCAAGTCAAAACTTAATTTTAAAAACCAAAATATACTTGGCGCATCGTTTTTAAGAGTATTGTAGGTATATTATATATATTCACGTAAATTTGATTTTTGGCATATTCTATACTATTTATATGTACACGATGCGCCAAGTATATTTTGGTTTTTAAAATTAAGTTTTGACTTGGCCCATTTTTGATATCACTACTTTTCAGTGCTGATTTTTTAGATTTCATCTACTTTTTTATAGCTGAAGAGACTTGGCTGGTATTTTTACACGGAGTGGTTTTTATGGGTTAAGTTTTGACTTGGCCCATTTTTTGATATCACTATTTTTCAGTGCTGATTTTTTAGATTTCATCTATATTTTTTATAGTTGAAGAGACTTGGCTGGACTTTTAAAAAGAAGTGTTTTTTATGGGGATATCAAAACTTTTTTTAGTTTATTTAAACAACTTGTAACACATATCGAAGCAACAATGACTAATTTCTTTATAAAATAAGCCATTTCCAATTTAGTTACTAAGAAAAGTTGCGTTTGGTACCAAAATATGCTTAAAGTGACATTCCATGAAGAAAAGCGAAAGATTCGTT
The DNA here is from genome assembly GCA_934045905.1 of Leuctra nigra. Taxonomy (NCBI): domain Eukaryota; kingdom Metazoa; phylum Arthropoda; class Insecta; order Plecoptera; family Leuctridae; genus Leuctra; species Leuctra nigra. The sequence continues at coordinate 61,399,068 of OW203761.1, read as the reverse complement.
CCAATCGGTTAAGCCGTTTTCGAGATATGGCATCACTTCCGGTTAGCAAAATGGCGGCTGAAATCACTGCCACCTAGAATGTATTTATATAAATGATTTGTATCAGTATAAGCCTTCTGAATATGTAGTTATTGCAGTAAGAGGTTACCCATAAAAAACACTCCGTGTAAAAATACCAGCCAAGTCTCTTTAACTATAAAAAAAAAATAGAACAAATCTAAAAATTCAGCACTGAAAAGTAGTGATATCAAAAAATTGGCCAAGTCAAACTTAATTTGAAAAACTATAATATACTTGGCGCATCGGGTATTAATCTAGTATAGAAGTATATGCCAAAAATCATATGTACCTAAATATATAATATATACCTATAATGCCCTTAAAAACGATGCGCCAAGTATATTTTGGTTTTTCAAATTAAGTTTGACTTGGCCAATTTTTTGATATCACTACTTTTCAGTGCTGAATTTTTAGATTTCTTCTATTTTTTTTATAGTTAAAGAGACTTGGCTGGTATTTTTACACGGAGTGTTTTTTATGGGGATATCACAATTTTTTTTAGTTTATTTAAACAATTTGTAACACATATCGAAACAACAATGACTAATTCCTTTAAAAAAATAAGCCAGTTCCAATTTGGTTACTAAGAAAAGTTGCGTTTGGTACCAAAATATGCTTAGAGTGATATTCCATGAAGAAAAGCGAAAGATTTGTTCCAATCGGTCCAGCCGTTTTCGAGATATGGCATCACTTCCGGTTATCAAAATGGCGGCTGAAAACACTCCACGTGGAATTTGTTTATATAAATGTTTTGTATCATTATAAACCTTGTGATTAAGTAGTTATTGTTGTAAGAGGTGATTAAAGTCTGATTTTTCATTTTTATGACGTCATTTCCGGTTTCAGTAACAGTACATTTCTGTTTAGACTATTGTATTTTCATATATATGACCGTCCGAATAGTTTGACGCTAGTTTCGTTCCGATCGGTTCAGCCGGTTGCGAGATATGACGTCATTTCCGGTTTCAAAATGGCGACTTCCGGTTGGTTTTATAAAATAGCACCTCAGACGCCAAAAGTGCACATGTGGTAAAAATTTCAGATCGATCGGTTCAGCCGTTTAGGCTGTGGCGGTGATAGCGGTGTTTCCTGATATCTGAATCATCATCATCATCTAAAGAAGAAGAAGAAGAAGAAGAAGATGAAAGTGATGTAATTTCACTGTTTTCACGGCCCTCTAGCTCGCAAATGGCATAACCTATTGTTCCCAAATTTGGTATATGTGGTGGGGTGGGCCATAGCTCGAAATTAAGATATTTCACAACAATGTGAGATTTTCCAATTTTATGATCCAGTAGACCAAAAATGCCATGTTGTTGCTTACAGTAAAAGTGTTTGGTCTGCTCCTCGGTTTATTAGGCATTTACGGTATGTTGAGTGACTGTGAGTGTACAGTACGACTTGGCTGGGTGGAGCGACCGCTCCACTAGATTCAAGTCTGATTACTCAGGTTATAACGTCATTTCCGGTTTCGGTAATAGTACATTTATTTTTTGACTGTTGTATTTTCATATATAAGACCGTCCGAATAGTTTGACGCTAGTGTCGTTCCGATCGGTTTAGCCGGGTTCGAGATATGACGTCACTTCCGGTTTCAAAATGGCGGCTTCCAGTTGGTTTTATAAAAAGGCACCTCAGACGCCAAAAGTGCACATGTGTTAAAAATTGCAGATCGATCGGTTCAGCCGTTTAGGCTGTGGCGGTAACAGCGGTGTTTCCTGATATCATCATCTGAAGAAGAAGAAGAAGATGAAAGTGATGTAATTTCACGGTTTTCACGGCCCTCTAGTTCGCAAATGGTATAACCTATTGTTGGCTCATTTGGAATAGTTGGTAGGGTGGGCCATAGCTCCAAATTAAAATATTTCTCAACAATGTGATATTTCCCATTTTTGAGATCCAGTAGGCCGAAAATGCTATGTTGTTGCTTACAGTAAAAGTGTTTGGTCTGCTCCTCAGTTTATTAGGCATTTACGGTATGTTGAGTGAGTGTGAGTGTACAGTACGACTTGGCTGGGTGGAGCGACCGCTCCACTAGATACTACATTTTCATCCCTGCCTTCTTTAATTGCTTATCTGCTCCAAGGCCTGTAGAGCAGACAAGCAGTCCACAATTTACAATAAAACTAGGGCATATCAAATCGGATGCAGAACGAAGGCCAAATCCTCCAATTGGTAGTTTAAATAATATCTTCTGATTGGTCGACAATTAAAATGTTCCGATATAGTTCAAATTTTGCATGGTGATCAAGACCAAACATAATCTAAAATTCTACATATTGTAAGCCCAATCAGTCAAGTATTAATGGTCATTTTACGAGTTTAGTATGGGTTGTCAAAAGCTGGAAAAAAGTATGTAGGAAAGTCACGACACAATGGATCTGATATTCATCCAGAGTATTTATATGGAGATTGGAAAGTTGCAGAGAAAATCGTCTTGTGCTGTGTCGTTTATCGAGACTGGGGATGTTGCATGTTCTGTGCTCGCTCATCAACGTGTTACACTGAGCGTTTTCCTAGTTATGCTGCATTTTTCTTCTATTTGACAGTGCTTTGATGAACATAGTTGGCTTAATAAATGTCTCAGATCATTTACCTCTTGTACTAACAGAGCATTTATTGCTCCTTGTTGATCAGATGAGTTGATTTGGAGAATATGCTGCAGGCCTTTGTTGAGAGCAACGTCCCCTCGATTGTCCGCCACCACCAATTGGCGGCGATTGTCCGCCAATAGTACTGGCGACCTGGCGGCCAGACGGTGAACCGTCCCCTACTAGTAAGTTAGGTCGTCGCATCCGCCTCCACAATGTTAAACAGGTTTTCCACAATTTTGGTTCACGCTTATGGGGCAATTGGCGGTAAATTCCAAGCAAATTTGAATCCAAAGCATAGCAAAGTGACTCAAAAACGGCGCAAAATTTAAAAATAAAATACATTAACTAATTTTCAGTTAAAAAAAATATTTTTATGTGCGTGTGACAATTTCACATTTCTGTTTTAAAAAAAAGTTACTGATTTTTTTGGTCACATAAAATTTTAAAATTTTAAATAAAAATAACCAGTTAAAAGAAAAACAAATATTGTGCAAATTGCTACACACAAATTATAGCCATGACAAATTATAGGATCCAAACAATAATATATATTAGTAAAATATACATTAATAATTCAGTATGGGAGTGCCGGAAGTAAAAAATCATAAATCATCAAATCATAATGAAACTCTTAAACTTTATTTTTATACATAATCGAAAAAGTTTTGAAAAATATGTCTCGTCTTATTTAACAACAATGATAATTCCCAAAATAAGAACAAACTTAGCGGTTACATAATTAATTCTCAGCACAACGTACATCACAGAGTATAATGCAACGCTTCAACCAGCAAAAGTATAAAAATAACTGGGTGGAGCAAAACAATCCCGCTGATTGAGAGGTCACTATATATCGAAACTATTATAGATAGGTTTCTGAAATTTTTACACATATTAGAAAACACACCAAAATTTAATATGTGAGAGTTTAAACTTATTCATGCATTAGAAAATAAGTTACAACTGATCGAAGTGACAGTTAAGAAACAGATTAAAACAGACAAAACTAACGTGTTTGATGAATAGATTTGGAGTTACATTGTAGGAATTAAGTGAAATTATGTTTATTTATGAATTTATAAATAAACATACATATGTTTAATAAATCTATGCGAATTTGTCTTGTGTAGGTAGGTATATGTGTGAATTTATGTAACTTTCGATAACGACATACGACTTACATTTCGATAACGGCCAACTCTATCGAGGGGACCTTGGTTGAGAGGGGCCCAACCATGCGGTACACATTTTGCAGCCATTTCTCACACACTAGGCACCAGACGGACGCAATTATTTAATATAGCACTGGACTTTATAATTGTTAACACAATAAAACACAAGATATGGCCTAACCTCCATAAAACTGGCTTTTCTGGTAATTAAACTGGGATCACTACACAGAACCTACTACAGCGGCCATATAAATACAAATACCAACACTGATAGGTACTAGGATGTATACACCTATACCTACTACCTACCTATTTAAATGATTTTATCTAGCCATAAACGCCATAACACACACGTTGCATAATCATTTACTCAGAGAGAGAGAATGATATTTGGATTTTGAACTCTATGGATGCCCAGTCATACATAGATGTGTAGATGAGGTTCACTCAAGAAGTTCTGTTCACGTCCACGTACGTTTGTCCGATCATTGCTGCAGGGAAGGGAGGCATAGATGATTTTTGTGTTCCTTCATCGCCAACCCCATGTGTTCACTACGAGGAGCATCTCGGGGCATGAGGTTGGGATTCACCAGCTCAGTTTCCCAATAATACCCTGTTCTCCCTACAGTTACAACCGCGGTTGACTTCAACTGCAGTTCAAATATAAATGGTGTTGATCAACCAAATCCAAAACTGACACTGACACCAAACTGACACATATTAGTACTACATATCCGGAGCTGTGCGACCCGGACCCGAATGGTGATGGGGAGGCCATCCCCCAGACCTGGTGCAAATGTGTTTTTGTATCCATAGCCCCATGGACTTCTTCCAATTCGACCACGAATAGAACTTCATCCATCGTCATCCATCAGAAGAATTGAAATTGTTGGCATGTACTGTAATTTCACTTTTATTTAGGGTAACCGTGTGGAATAAGGCAATAAAGCATGCAATACGGCCAATTTTTAGTAAACAGCTAATATCTATCAAACTGCTATATTATTTTGGTGACAATAAAAATTATCAGTGCTTTGGGTCAGTATAAGGAGTATGCACGTGATCTGTAATTTTGATTTTTGGCCGCTATGACGGGTATGTCAAGCCTAGGCTCAAGCTTGTCGAGAGCTTTATTTTGTCTAAATAGTTTAAAAGCTATATCTTTAGGGCAACTGACAGTGATATTTGATATTATTCTGCATTTATGCCAAACATACATTCAGGCATTTATTTAATTGATAATCCTCTTAGAATAGACAGTGGTCAGCGTGACCAGCGAAATTTGACACGTACCTTCTGGAAAATGTAACCCCATAAAAAACACTCCGTGTAAAATACCAGCCAAGTCTCTTCAACTATAAAAAAATATAGAAAATTAAAAAATTCAGCACTGAAAAGTAGTGATATGAAAAAATGGGCCAAGTCAAAACATGATTTTATAAACCGAAATTTACTTGGCGCATCGTGTATAAATAATATAGACGTGTATGCCAAAAATCAAATGTAAATAAATAGAAATAATATACCTTAATGTCCTAAATAAACGATGCGCCAAGTACCTATATTTCGGTTTATAAAATCATGTTTTGACTTGGCCCAATTTTTCATATCACTACTTTTCATTGCTGAATTTTTTAGATTTCCTATATTTTTTATAGTTGAAGAGACTTGGCTGGTATTTTTACACGGAGTGTTTTTTTATGGGGATATCATTCCTTTTTTTAGATGATTTTCACACTTGTAACCCAAATCGGAGCAACAATTATTAATTCCTTTAAAAAAATAAGCCATTTCCGATTTGGTTACTAAGAAAACATGCGTTTGGTACTATATAATGCTTAAAATGGTATTCCATGAGCAATAGCGAAAGCTAATCGGTCCAGCCGCTTTCGAGATATGGCATCACTTCCGGTTAACAAAATGGCGACTGAAATCACTGCCACCAAGAATTAATTTATATAAATGTTTTGTATCATTATAAGCCTTCTGGATATGTAGTTATTATAGTAAGAGGTGATTAAAGTCTGATTTTTCATTTTTATGACGTCATTTCCGGTTTCGGTAATAGTAAATGTATATTTCGACTATTGATATTTCATAAAGAGGACAGTTTGAATCGATTGGCGAAAATCTCGTTCCGATCGGTCAAGCCGTTTTTGAGATATGACGTCACTTCCGGTTTCAAAATGGCGGCACAAAAAAATCATAAGGGCAAGGTATCATCAAGCAGACGAGCTTTATATGTGGAGAAAATTTCGGGTCAATCGACCCAGCCGTTTAGGCTGTGGCGGAGACCGCGGAATTTATTGGAAGATAAATCATCAGAATCAGAATCGGATGGAACCCGTCCAATTTCACGGTTTTCAAAGTTTATGTAAACTTTGATGAATGCAGTGGGCTGTGGTGGATTAATCGGGCATTATAAATATTTTAAAACAAAATCAGTAATAAACTCACTTCAGTCTTTAACACGGCGGCCATATCTTTTTCAATACTTAGCCCTTACAATTCATTCAAATTCATCCACTAGGTAAGCTCTAATTGTCGTGCTAGTGGCGCGCCTATGGCTATTTCGGAGGCCTATAGAAGGTCAACATTGGAAAATTTCATTACAAATGCTGGGAAATTAATACCAATAAAAATTAATTAAATATGTACTGTCGGATTTTCGTACTGTCGCAATGTACTGTCGGAATGTAAATTACCTAAGTAGAGATTTTCTTTTTCACTCCATATTATGATATGTTTTACCTCAAATTATCTACTTTAAATCAAATTTTAAAATTTTTCATAATTGTACGTGTTACTTCTAACATATTTGGCCTTATTGTATGCATAGCTTGCATAATATGGCCAATTTTAGGTTGTTTTAGTTTTTCCATTACAATTGTTGTAAGGCAAAACTATTTTTAAATTGCATAATACATTATTATAGAGCATAGTTAGGGCAAACATCTGGCAAAATTTGGAACAATTGAATTCAAATAATAAAAATATATTGCAGAAAAAACAAAATCGGTGGCCTTATAGGCCTCCGAAATAGCCATAGGCGCGCCACTAGCACTAGAGCTAGAGCACTAGCCCAGCAAACACAGAGTGTCAGATTTGTGCCGGGCCGATGCCTACCAACGGCGCCGGTCCGGTGTCGCACGCTTCGAGGTCGCACGTTGGCACTGGCCCGTCAAAATTGTGTCCGCCGGGCCGCCTCCTATTTGTTATCGGACAGCGGACACCAAGCAGTCACATATCCGCGTCCATTCCGTCACGAATATGACACTCACTAAAAGACTAGATGCGCGTACTACACTGGCCCGGCATCAAAACGATACGTTTCGAACACTATTCTGACACATTGCGGACAGAATTCTGATATCTTTCGGACGCCATCCTGATACATATCGGACGCCATTCTGTTACATTTTGGACACCATTCCGTTACATATCGGATACAATGCGGATACCATTCCTGCATTGAATCCCGCCCCCTTCCCCCACCCCCTTCCTACTAAATATTCATAATTTGATTATTTATTGGTAATTAATTAATTGATTAATTTTTTAAATTATTATTTCAGGGAAACGAAGGGAGGAAATAATTAATTTTGATTTAAACGAATAAATTATTTATTGGTTTTAGAATTGATTGACACAAATATACAAAAATTACGAACGTAAATTCAAGTCTGATGCGTTTCGCAGCCAAAGGCACCAGCCGTAGACATCTTCTTTCTTCATACAGTTGCGTAGGATCTTATTTCGCAGAGCAGCAACTAAAACACAAACAATTTTCATACAATAAATAATAATTGAAAACTTGTCTTGATGATGAACGAACACTTTAACAAGTACCAACAATCAAGATAATCACAACTTAAAATACTTTCTTTCCCTAATGCCCCCCGTGTTGATAGTTTTTAAATTAATCATCGTACATAAAACATTCCTTCATTGTTCATAAAAATAAGTGAACGTAAGTGTGACATTTTACTTCTAATTTACCTAGGTAATAGTTGATCGATTTTCAAAAATAAAAAACGAATACATTAATATCTAGGTGATCGTGCACATCAATTTCTCAATAATTGATAATTTTGATACATCGTTTTTTAATCGCAGGTACTCTATCCCTTTCTATTGTCAATGGTCAAGGCAACCTTGGAGGGAAGCAAACAGCTCCCCCTACCCTTCCCCCGCTCTCATCCTCTATATCTATAGACAAGCAAGGACACGATGACGGGGGGGGGGGGGGGGGGGGGGTGAAATATGCTTGAAATATGTTAATATGCTTACTAATACTTTATTTTTAAGAGACGTAGAATAATTGTCCGGTTTTTAATTTCGAAGATGTTACATAACTTGAATGGTATTAAATTAAAATGGTATTAAAATTGGGTAGAACAAAATTGAATTAACATATTAATACCTTTACATATGGAGATCTGTACAACTAAAATTATTTGTATGTTTCCGTAATGTAATTATACTACCCTCTTGTACAGAATCTGCTGCAAACAACTTAAATTATTTGGAAAGAGAGAGAACTGGGAGTGGAGGGACGCGTAATGCGGGACGTTTTTCCATGCTGTTAGTTCATTTAGAGACACAGTTACATTATTGCACTACATGTTAAGAAATTGGTACTTACCCTGCAATTAACAATTGTCTTCTGGTGGGTAGCAGTTGATTAGCAGGTGTATCTTTGCTTCTTGTAGTGTTGCGTCAAAAATCAAACTTGTAGTCAAGATAAAAACCGTTGGACTGCTTGTGAATGACCTCCCTCCCTCACCCTCAGTCCTCACTCACCCCATCACGAAACCGAGCTCCCGAAGGCCGAACCGAAAAGACACGAACGTGTCTTTGCCCCTATCATTCGTTTTATTTTGAAATAACTAACACAAAACAATTAATTTAAATTTCATTGTGCGATTTTCTAAAATAACTGTTGATGTTTAATAAACTATATGAAATAATCTTTATATTTTTATAGCATCACCTTGATAATTGATGTGCTGAATAGTGCAATTAAAAGATAATTGATTCTTGATGTCCATTTTGTGTCGGTTTTGCACTGGGCCAGCATCGTACGGATACAACAAATTTTAAACTGATTTAAAACAAATATGAATGGGTAAAACTTCAATCAAAAGTTATAAAATGTATTAGAAATACAAAATCTACTCTATTTTGCAAAATCAGACTGTTTCGTTGCAATATGAGGCATATTTCATGATTTTTGTTTCACTATTAAATTCTTCTAAATGATGCATGAAAATGCTATAGGCAGCCATGGTTTGTGTTGGCAAATTGGGAGTGTCATATTTGTGTCCAACGAGTGTCGGGCCGGCATCAGTACGACAGAGATGCGACGGCACGTGGAAAACATGTTCGAAACGCGCGCGCTCCCGGCGACATCGGTCCGGCACAATGTCGACACCGTGCCGACATATCCGCAGAGTGTCCGCCAGTAGACACCGGCCCAACACCGACATGGTGACACCTCGCGGACATATCTGAATAGTGTCTGGCAAAAGACAACGGCCCGACACCGGCATTGTGTCACACGCGGATATATCTGAATAGTGTCAGGCAGTGCGGCACTGGCCCGATAGCAGAACACTGTCCGAGTGCTGATATATCCGCTAGTCAGTAGTGGGCCGGCATCAAATCGGTATCTACATGCGACGCTCCATCGCCGTTGCCGACACTCCGTCATCGGTATGATACAGGTCCGGCATAAAACTGACAGTCGTGTGTTTGCTGGGAGCACTAGCGCCACTAGAGCTTACCTAGTGGATGAAATGCGAATGAACAGGTCGAAGTATTAAAAAAGATACGGCCGCCGTGTTAAATTGTAGAAATATGAATAAAGAAATAAGAATATTGGCTTGTGCTGAAGTAAAACTGACTGAAGTGAGTTTATTTCTAATTTTGTTTTAAAATATTTATAATGCCCAATTATGCCACAGCCCACTGGATTCATCAAAGTTGACATAAACAAACCCGATATTTTCCTGTCACTTCAACCCTTGACTTTGCATTCAAGTGAAACATTTTATTTTCTCTGTCTAAGTAACTTCATTTGGGCATTCATACATCGAAGGATTAGCAGCATTGCGAAATGAATTCAAGCGTACCACAACGCAGCAAACAGTTTTACTTAGGAACAAGCTAATATTACGTATTTCTTTATTCATATTTATGCTTTTTACACGCTGGCCATAGCATTACAAGGCAATGTTTCCTATCAAAAATGTCGCCATTCCACCGTACAGATGGCGCGTCAGTCTACTTCGGAGGCGTATTCCACCGCACAGATGGCGCGTCAGTCTACTTCGGAGGCGTATTCCACCGCACAGATGGCGCGTCAGTCTACTTCGGAGGCGTATTCCACCGCACAGATGGCGCGTCAGTCTACTTCGGAGGCGTATTCCACCGCACAGATGGCGCGTCAGTCTACTTCGGAGGCGTATTCCACCGCACAGATGGCGCGTCAGTCTACTTCGGAGGCGTATTCCACCGCACAGATGGCGCGTCAGTCTACTTCGGAGGCGTATTCCACCGCACAGATGGCGCGTCAGTCTACTTCGGAGGCGTATTCCACCGCACAGATGGCGCGTCAGTCTACTTCGGAGGCGTATTCCACCGTACAGATGGCGCGTCAGTCTACTTCGGAGGCGTATTCCACCGCACAGATGGCGCGTCAGTCTACTTCGGAGGCGTATTCCACCGCACAGATGGCGCGTCAGTCTACTTCGGAGGCGTATTCCACCGCACAGATGGCGCGTCAGTCTACTTCGGAGGCGTATTCCACCGCACAGATGGCGCGTCAGTCTACTTCGGAGGCGTATTCCACCGCACAGATGGCGCGTCAGTCTACTTCGGAGGCGTATTCCACACCGGTACACAAACATAGAATAAAGAATATGATTCAAATAAAGCACACATAATCAATTCCACGATTAATCAAAAAGTACACAATCATTGATAAAGAAATCAATTAATTGCAAAGAAATAATTAATTTTGCAAAAATCTAATTGAATATTTCAATCCTATCCCTTATCTCAATCCACTATCTATCAAATACTAATCTACGAATGTGCAGGCGATAATAACTTAGCAATAGCAGGTACAGTTCATCCAACATTATGCTCTTCCCAAGGCTTTTAATACCACTACTTACAATCCAAACTACCAAGAGATAAACATAAAAACAACACAATATATTATGTAACAGGTATACTAGGAACCCAACGGCTGGTGTAATGGATAGTACCTCGGGTTCTCGTCAGATCACCGAGGTTAAGCAACATTAAGCGCGGTCAGAGGTTGGATGGGTGACCACTGACCACTCAACTCTGTCCTGACAGTTGCTGCCGTTGGGCTAGAGAGACTGGGGTAGTTGGGGGTTGGTGAAACGACACACCTCCACCTGTTATCAGTCTCTCGACGGGCGTTACACCGTCCTTGGGATGGGACGTTAAACAACAGCAGAGCGCAGGGAGCTAACTACTCACTCGCTTGACATCCCTAGTTACGATCATCCTCCACCAACTTCACCTCCTATATAATGGCGCATCGTCAAAGGAGCAGAGTTGTTGAGGCGGCAATAGGACTACCAGTCCTGTAACGCCATAACAAAAAAAAGAAAAAGAAAATGCTCAGTCGACGCGTTGATGAGCGAGCACAGGTACGTGCAAATTTGCCAACAGGAAATGCGTACATAACTCACATAAAACATATACATCAATATTAAATTGAAATATGAGCCACTTAATCAACATAAAAGATAACATAAACATAATACTGAATTTACTACTGATAGTATCAACATAAACATCAACATGCTTTTCATCGAAACTTGAAAATAGCATCTAAGCACCCTGGTAAATGTAGCAAATCATATTCAATTCAATTGGCACTGGAAAACATTCATTTCGATACTTCATTACTGACAGATATTAAAAATTTCAATAAGTATGTGGAGTATACACGACACGAGATGAATGAATATAAACACTTGATTGAAGTAATACTAATAATAATAACTTTATTTGATAATTATAATGCATGTATTCAGTTGCGTAAAAGGATTGTAGTTCAACAATGGAAAAGAACAACAATGGTCCCCAATCAGCCAATCAGCGTCATCGTTCTCCCTGTTGCCATCTTTTGCCGCTAGCGGTTTCCGGCGCTAGCGCCGCGTCCTATTGTCGATGGCGGGAGATTTGAATCGCCACAAGTTCATACGTTCTGATTGGGATGAACATTTGTAAAATAAGAGACTATGTTGGTCTGGCCATGCAAAATATGAGTTAGATCAGATTTATCGAAGACCATTTTCATTTTTCAACCAATCAGGAGATTTTTATTTAAATTTTAACCAATAAATGGATTTCAAAAAATTAGGGTGTGCAAAATTTCAGAACGATCGAAGAAAAACTCTGACCTGTATAGCCTCAGCACCGCGTAGAGAACAGCTATCTTCACACTATTAAGCTTACGGTGTGAACACTTCAATGATCTACCATTGGCTCCCGTGAATACGGACTACGGGTGGAATACGCAGAAAAAAATGCTATAAAATCGACCCTTGGTCAGTCTGCACCCTAGCCGATCGCAGCGCTAAGTTCGCTGGTGGCGATCCCGGAACTAATCTAGGCAATCATTTTATTTCTTGAGTGATAGTCAATGGCGCGAGCTGTCAAATGCCATCTTTTAGGTTATTTGCTGTTTGGTGAATAATAAGTAAGTGAAAATGCTTGTATTACATGTTAATTATTACAATCAATAAACTAAACACATTTTTACACTGATATCAACCCTTTTAATTTCATCTGATCGTTATCCAAGTTGTTTAAGTTCTAATTTATACATTTGATTTTGAATTAATTCCCGCTAAAATTCAGATTAGTTCGATTTTCTAACACCAACCATGGTGCTTAGAGAGCGCTGCGAACGGCCGGTAGCCGCAGCCAATCCACTCTATAGACCTGGCCATATTTAGCATTGGAGCCTCTTTCACGTCTCAAGCCCATCTGATCTCACCTTAAATTTAATAGTGTGAAGATAGCTGTTCTCTACGCGGTGGCCTCAGGTAGGTAACAGAAAAAAACAAAATGCACAATCAATGCACATTTTAATCAAATTCTCATTTTTGTCATTTGGCGGATTATTTTTTACGGTGTTCATTATGCTGTTAAGTTTCATACTCGTAGGCTGTCATTTCAGGGAAAGCATTAAGTTGTGAGAACAATGAAGAAAAAAAATCGATGTAATAAAAATGCAGTAGGGGAGACAGGAAAACGTTGAAAAGAAAAGAAATGAAATGACCGAAGGAGGGATAGTAAAATTGAAAAATTAGCCATGGGAGGATAGAACTAACTTCCCATGGGGTGATGACAACCCCGCTCCCCATTCGACCACTGACTCCAAAGAATACTTAACGCATTAGTATTAGTATTTATTTCTGTCGTGACAACATTGCACAGATCACATCTTCATGGCGGCCATCTTCTCCAGGAACGCCGTCAACAACTTGTGCACCTCGATGTAGCTCTTGACGCTCAGCTGTTCCTCGGCCGCCATCTTATCTTCGCCCGCCATCTTGTCGCTGACCTTAGCCACCGCCAGCAGCACCAGCGGGGTCGCGCCTGGGACACATTCAAACACTCAGATAGCAGCAGCAAACATTTCTCCAAGCATACACATGGGACTGACCTAGCAGCAAGAGCGGGGTCGCGCCTGGGACACGTTCAAACACTCAGATAGCAGCAGCAAACATTTCTCCAAGCATACACATGGGACTGACCTAGCAGCACCAGCGGGGTCGCGCCTGGGACACGTTCAAACACTCAGATAGCAGCAGCAAACATTTCTCCAAGCATACACATGGGACTGACCTAGCAGCACCAGCGGGGTCGCGCCTGGGACACGTTCAAACACTCAGATAGCAGCAGCAAACATTTCTCCAAGCATACACATGGGACTGACCTAGCAGCACCAGCGGGGTCGCGCCTGGGACACATTCAAACACTCAGGTAGCAGCAGCAAACATTTCTCCAAGCATACACATGGGACTGACCTAGCAGCACCAGCGGGGTCGCGCCTGGGACACATTCAAACACTCAGATAGCAGCAGCAAACATTTCTCCAAGCATACACATGGGACTGACCTAGCAGCACCAGCGGAGTCGCGCCTGGGACACGTTCAAACACTCAGATAGCAGCAGCAAACATTTCTCCAAGCATACACATAGGACTGACCTAGCAGCACCAGCGGGGTCGCGCCTGGGACACGTTCAAACACTCAGATAGCAGCAGCAAACATTTCTCCAAGCATACACATGGGACTGACCTAGCAGCACCAGCGGGGTCGCGCCTGGGACACGTTCAAACACTCAGATAGCAGCAGCAAACATTTCTCCAAGCATACACATGGGACTGACCTAGCAGCACCAGCGGGGTCGCGCCTGGGACACGTTCAAACACTCAGATAGCAGCAGCAAACATTTCTCCAAGCATACACATGGGACTGACCTAGCAGCACCAGCGGGGTCGCGCCTGGGACACATTCAAACACTCAGATAGCAGCAGCAAACATTTCTCCAAGCATACACATGGGACTGACCTAGCAGCACCAGCGGGGTCGCGCCTGGGACACATTCAAACACTCAGATAGCAGCAACAATCATTTCTCCAAGCATACACATGGGACTGACCCAGCAGCACCAGCGGGGTCGCGCCTGGGACACGTTCAAACACTCAGATAGCAGCAGCAAACATTTCTCCAAGCATACACATGGGACTGTCCTAGCAGCACCAGCGGGGTCGCGCATGGCTTCCATCAGGAGGTTTACGATGTCCTGGCCGTCTCCATGTCTGATCATGTTCTGGACTGACCTATGCTTCCTGCAGGTGGTTGACGATGTCCTGGCCGCCTCCATGTCTGATCATGTTTTGGCCTGACCTGGCTTCCTGCAGGAGGTTGACGATGTCCTGGCCACCTCCATGTCTGATCATGTTCTGGACTGACCTATGGCTTCCTGCAGGAGGTTGACGATGTCCTGGCCGCCTCCATGTCTGATCATGTTTTGGCCTGACCTATGGCTTCCTGCAGGAGGTTGACGATGTCCTGGCAGCCTCCATGTCTGATCATGTTCTGGACTGACCTATGGCTTCCTGCAGGAGGTTGACGATGTCCTGGCCGCCTCCATGTCTGATCATGTTCTGGACTGACCTATGGCTTCCTGCAGGAGGTTGACGATGTCATGGCCGCCTCCCCGTCTGATCATGTTATGGACTGACCGATGGCTTCCTGCAGGAGGTTGACGATGTCCTGGCCGCCTCCATGTCTGATCATGTTCTGGACTGACCTATGGCTTCCTGCAGGAGGTTGACGATGTCCTGGCCGCCTCCATGTCTGATCATGTTCTGGACTGACCTATGGCTTCCTGCAGGAGGTTGACGATGTCCTGGCAGCCTCCATGTCTGATCATGTTCTGGACTGACCTATGGCTTCCTGCAGGAGGTTGACGATGTCCTGGCCGCCTCCATGTCTGATCATGTTCTGGACTGACCTATGGCTTCCTGCAGGAGGTTGACGATGTCCTGGTCGCTTCCATGTCTGATCATGTTCTGGACTGACCTATGGCTTCCTGCAGGAGGTTGACGATGTCCTGGCCGCCTCCATGTCTGATCATGTTCTGGACTGACCTATGGCTTCCTGCAGGAGGTTGACGATGTCCTGGCCGCCTCCATGTCTGATCATGTTCTGGACTGACCTATGGCTTCCTGCAGGAGGTTGACGATGTCCTGGCCGCCTCCATGTCTGATCATGTCGCAGTGTTGCCGATGCACCTGCTCAGCTGCGAGTGCGGCTGCGCGGTACACGGGACTGCACGGGTCGGCCGCCCAGGGCTCGCTGCATGACGTCATGGATATGCGCACACGGCTGTGCACGCCGCGCAGCTCGCACAAGGACAACACGTGTCGCTGCAGGGACTCTGACACGCAGCGA
This sequence comes from Leuctra nigra, assembly GCA_934045905.1. NCBI lineage: Eukaryota > Metazoa > Arthropoda > Insecta > Plecoptera > Leuctridae > Leuctra > Leuctra nigra. Next base: position 61,383,225 of record OW203761.1, on the reverse strand, counting down.
GCTGATTGGTTCGGGACCAGCTGCACGGAAAAGTGGGCGGTCACGTGTTCAGGCACGCCGGTCGAGCTGCGAGGATTGGGACGTGAGGTTATGATGGACAGCTCTGCTTATCGACGGAGAAAAAGTGCTAAAGTATCAACATTGATTACCAAATACTGTACAGGGATAGGTATCTCCCTTACCTCTACCATTGAATCCCGTGGACCTAGGACTGTCCCGCGATAGAACTATGACGTCATACAGTTACCATGCCAACGGCAATGATTACGTCATTTTCGCCAGTCGACACTGATGGGTGTTACTATTTCAGTTTATTTGATTTGTAATAGCCTATAAATGAGCTTTCAGCTATCATTAAACCATTTCTTATACATCTGACAATACTATAAGCACATGTTCATTACATTAATGTGTTCAGGTGAGATGAAGTAACGTAACAATTCCAGCATTGCTTCCCGGTTGTCAAATTTCGTCTTGCTATTTCTGCTTATTTCCGTTACATATGTCCAGTTATTGACATACTATTTATATTGGGCTATTCGTACGACATGGAAGAATTTACTGATCACAAGTTCAATTATTTTTGTGCCTTTGGTTAAAAGTAGTTTGACGCAAAGTGTGAGTCTGCTTCAGTGACTAACAAATCATCAGCCTGTCAGCTACACTAACCTTGAAGTCCATGATTTCGACGTAACGTGTTTGTGTACACTAGTAAAACCACTGACTCCACTGAAAATGCTTTCATTAACATTAATATCGTCTCCAATTTGATCACTGACAATTATTGTCTCGTCAGAAAAACGCCCGCACTAAATCCAGCCGCTTCCACGCTTCAACGGGGATTACTTGTCGGACGCCATATTGGCTCGACTCGAGCGATAGCGCTTGCGATTTCGAGATATATCGAGTCGATACCAAGGTCGATACGCGGCGCGTTTGATGACAACCGTTGACCCGAGTCTAAATGTTCACTAAAGCCTGATGCACAATTGAATTAAGGTTTATGGTTTAATGTTTAGTGATTAGTGTTTAAGATGTTATAACAGAGTCCAGTGCACAATTGCTTATTTCACGAGGTTATTTCACCACGTGATAAAATTAAATAATTGATCGAAAAATGATATATAAACAAATATATGAGCAAGATTAGGCACAAATATCAAATTAAAATGCTTCCAATGACATTAATTCAGACGACTTTTCATTTTCCCGTACGAATTTGACATTGACATTTACTCTGCTCTCTTCTGATTGGTTCGTCATAAGGTGAAATAGTGTTTTGCAATAAGAAATGGATTTTGTTGATTTCTTATTTCAGCTTAAACCTTAAACACTAAACCTTATAACGCTTATGACAGTTGTGCATGGTAACGTTATAACAGCACCTTTCATTTCTCTTAAACACTAAACACTAAACACTAAACCATAAACCTTAATGCAATTGTGCATCAGGCTTTACCTATCCCCTAGTATTTGGTAGTCAATGGTATCAATAAGGACCATGGGCGTCTACAGGGAGGGGCAAGGGGGGGGGGGGGCGCTTGCTACGCCCCTGGATGGCAGGAAAATATATGAGGTTTTACGTATAGTTTCATTTTGTAACCAACAAAAACTAGCGAAAATTGATTTCAAAGTGTCCAAAAAAACTAAAAAATGCCCTGTGGGTCATGTTTGAATATGTCTCCCACCACTCCAAAGTTCAATACTAAAAAAAAATGAATATTTCAACAAAATACACCTCATAACGTCTCAAAATTGATTTAAAAGTGTCCAAAAACCCAAAAACGCCATGAGGGGCAGTATATTCCCAAAATACGTGGAATATCGTTTTCCTTGCCCTACCTACGCCTGACAGAAATACTGTGGTAGCCCATGAGAAGGACGGCCTTGGGATCGAACCCCGGACCTCATAAGCGCCCAGAGCGTTTTGCGTCTGAGATAGACAGAATCTTTGTCAACTTGCTCAATTCAAAATCAAATATTAGATGACTACAGATTGTAATTGTAATTTATTCCAGTAAAAGTCTGTCACGCGTAATGAGTATTTATTCCCACCATGTCCTCCTGCTGCCTCGTGGACGGCTAGTGTTGTCAAAGTTACTTTTAAAATGTAGCAGTGATACAGTCAGAGATGGGCACTATCAAAGATACAAGTATCTTTGATAGTATCTTTGATACTTGATACTATCAATATCTATATCTTGATACTTTTCTTGTAGTCAGTATCAAATATCAATTATCAATTGATATTCAAAATAGTATCAAGTATCTTTGTACTGAAAAGATACTTTTGATACTTTGGAATTTTGGACTAAAATGTTTCAGTTTAGAACCCCCTGGAATTTTTTCCAGAAACCCCTTCCGCCCATACATACCCTTTTTCATCCAACCCCATAGAACACTTTTGTCAATGATCCCTCACCTTGATCAAATTCTTCCTCAGCAGCGGTATCAAAGTATCTCTGATAAAATATCTTTGATACAATTTTTGATACTTGATACTTTGATACTATCAAAGTATCTTTTGATATTTTGATACTATCAAAGTATCTTTTGATACTTTGATACTATTATCAATTGATACTCAAATTTAATAAAGTATCAAGTATCAAGTATCTATTTGAAAATTTTAAGAGTATCAGTATCTTGTATCTTGATACTTTTTCCAAGTATCTTTGCCCATCTCTGGATACAGTTACACTTACTTGCTCAAAATTTTAACAGTGTCACAGCTACATTTACAGGAGTTTCAAAAGTAACACCGATACAGTTACTTTCGAACGAAAAGTATCAGTGTTAATGTCTTGCCATCATTATAAATTCAAGCTCAAGTGAGATACTTGTGTACAATAGAGTATGATTCAAATCATTATTATATTCTAATATAAATATTGTGGTCTTATATTTATTTAAGAGTGAGTTCTTGTTAATGTTTATAACCGAAATATAGTTTAATTTTAGAGGATTTTATATTTATTTTGAATGAAAAGAAAAAAGTTGTGATTTGGAAAAAGCTAGCCAACATTACAATTCAAAATTAACCATAATATTTATAAAACTTATATCACACACAATTACATTAAATAAATCACTAGCGCTTTCTCGAGGAACTAAAGTTATCACGGTCTATCGATTTACTAGTTTTTAATGATTTAAGAGTGTTTTAAGAATGTTATAAGAATGTTTTAATGTTTTAAGAATGTTTTGAATGTTTAAAGAGTGTATTAATGTGCAGTAGAATGTTTTAGAATGCATCGCTAGTTTGCAAGATGAGCCCTAGCGCAGGTGAGTGTTACGCAGGAGCGTAGGAATAGGGGGGGAAAGGGGGGGACGGACCCCCCTGTCTGGAGCCTGACCCCCCCCCCCCCTGTCTGGAGCCTGACCGCCCTGCCAAAGATCCTGACCCCCCCCCTGCTAGAGATTCTAAACACTCCAAGATTTTCACAATTGATGATTAAGAGATGCAAAAATGCACAGATTTGCTTCATTATGAGGTTGAATTATCAAAATTTTCTCAAGTTTTGCAAAACTAATTGAACAGAGGTATTATCCAATGAGACAACTCATTTACTCATTTGTCCAACATGATCATCCTCATGAAAAAATAACTAAAATAAAGTTTACACAGAATATTGCATATCACACATTTTAAATTGCTTTGAAAAGAATGATAAAATAACTTCAAATTCGATTATTATTCTGTATCAAAAATTCAAAAAAGGCCCTGCGGGGCTAACTGGGGGGGGGGGGGGGTGAGTCCCGCAGACCCCTTGTAGCGGCGAACTATCTTTTCCTGATATCCGTCGATCCCAGATATGTTTGACCCCACCTCTCAAAACAAAGTTCCTACGCGCCTGGTGTTACGCGATGGGCATCTACAGACCTTGATATTCGGGCTATTGGAACTGATATCGCGGAAAGACTCGAAGAGTTTCCACCTTATATATTAAAGATAGCGGTCCTTTTTCTACATCGTGGTAAAGTATAGAAAGATAATGGCTGCTGTCAAAAGTGTGGAATTCCAGTTGTCAGGAGGCATTTTATTAAGAAGAATGGTGATGTGAGATGAATGTCCAAATGTGAAGTGACCAAAAGTTCAACATAGTCTGAAGAATGTCGCGAAAACAGTGCCCGAGGAATACCTTGATCTTTATTTGTTAGCAATGACATATGTACTGAGTGTAATCCAACAACCCTCAAAAACCAAACATCGAGAACATTGTGGATTAAACTTGCTTAAACAGAAGAATATTGCTTCTATGAATCGAATCTAGCGGAGCGGTCGCTCCACACAGCCCAGTGGCGGCTATTACAGTGTGCAAGGTGTGCAAATTGCACATCTGATCATCCAAGAAAATTATTTAAAAGTGCTCCCTAATCCAGGAAGTAGGAAGTTAAATATTTTGTCTAATCATTTTGCTCTCCAAAAGACGTAAAAATGCATCAATTTCAAACTAAAGATACAAAAAAATCCGGGGTTATGCTCGCCGGCCGCGAGATTTTTTTTAGCACAGAGATTTTTCCTATGGGACTTTTAGCAGCCAATCAGAGAGCAGGACTAGAGGGCGTGACGTCAGAAGTTATGACGTCACTTAGCCATTTGTTTTCGTGAATGAAAAATTCAACATCGCTGTTCAGTAATTTTCGCTGCAGCAATGAATCAAAATGAATTTAGCAACATTCCACAACATAGAAGGTAGGTTATATTGCTACTATGCTTTATTTTTATTGTTTCATTATATTCGTGCATTACAAAACAGTTGTTCATGAGTCAGGTAGGGTTAGGTAGGGTAACATTTCAGTTTCTTATATCAAGGATACCTTTAAGTTCGTAGTTAATACACAATTTAAAAGTGAAATGCATTGAACAAACTATCTTTGTACGCATTTTAATATACCTACCTTCTATTTCATACTAGGTAGTACACTCTGGTAAAGTAATGTGTGAGGTTAGGTCGACCTACCAACAATTTTAACACCGACATCAACCATCGCTCTATAATACCTACATTTGTATAAGCACAAGACTATTATACCTTAATATATTCACAATTATGCGAATTCTTAACACATTACACCATCTCGCGAACACAAAAGTTGGGCATAATAATATATTCATCCTCATTCACAAACATTTTGAGTTTGACAGATTGGCGCGGATGGTCAGCTGTTAAAGTCACATTTATTTGCATGGCGATTGAAGAAGTTCTGACGTCACGCCCCCTTATCCTGCTCTCTGATTGGCTGTTAAAAGTCCCATAAGAAAAATCTCTGTGCTAAAAAAATTCTCGCGCCCCGGCCCCGCATCTGCTGGGGGCTCTCCTCTTAGAATACTTTCTTCTACGTCCTTCGTTGTAATTGAACACCTGTTGTAAAGCCAAATAGCCGCCACTGACACAGCCAAGTCGTACCGTACACTCACAGTCACTCTACATACCGTAAGGAGCAGACCAAACACTTTTACTGTAAGCAACAACATGGCATTTTCGGCCTAATGGATCTCAACAATGGAAAATCTCTCATTGTTGTGAAATATCTTAATTTTGAGCTATGGCCCACCTGACAACATATACATCACGCGACAACAATCAGTCATGCCGTTTACGACCTAGAGGGCAGTGAAAATCGTGAAATTACACCGCTTTCTTCTTCTTCTTCTTCTTCTTCTTCTTCTTCTTCTTCTTCTTCTTCTTCTTCTTCTTCTTCTTCTTCTTCTTCTTCTTCTTCTTCTTCTTCTTCTTCTTCTTCAGATGATGATATCAGAAAAGGTCGCTGTCACCGCCACAGTCTAAACAGCTAAACCGATCAACCTGAAATTTTTACCACATATGCACTTTTGGCGTCTGATGATACCTTGCCTCTTGTGATTTTTTGTGCCGCCATTTTTAAACCGGAAGTGACGTCATATATAAACAACGGCTGGACCGATTAGAACGAAATTAGCGCCATTCGATTATGATGGTCATCTTTATGAAGTATGTTACTTAAAAATATAATTTTTGTTATATTCTAAACCGGAAGTGACGTCATAAATTTGCAATATTTAGCTTATTTCATCAAATTATACTTTAAATACACATATAATTAACTTACATTGTAACATAGACAATACAAAATTATAATTTCAATACACAGTGTTCTGGGCCGCCATTCCTGAAACCGGAAGTGACGTCATACATCGAAAACGCCTGTACCGATTGCCACTGAACTAGCTCCTGTCTATTCATTCTGCAATCTATTTGAAAAATCAATTGGGATAAATGAATATACAAATTAACGGTACCGGAAATGGCGGCAGGAACCACTAAATGAAACCGGAAGTGACGTCATATATTGAAAACGGCATGAGCGACTTGACGGAAATTAGCGCTAATGAATTCAGAAGGTCATTCATGAAGTATCAACAAGATAAAACTAGATTGTTTTCTTATTACCTATACCGGAAATGACATCATAAAAATGCTAAATGACGTCATTAATATGCAAAATGACACTAAATTCACCACTATATACTTTTAAATAGATATTTAGTAAACATACATTATAAATAATTATAAATTCAAGGTTGCAGTGCTCTCGGCCGCCATTTTTTAAAACCGGAAGTGACGTCATATATCAAAAACGGCTGTACCGAATGCAACCAAATGATGGAATTGGGTAGGACTTATAATTATGAATTCAATACGACATTATTTTCTGCCGCCATTGTTAAAACCGGAAGCGACGTCATATATCGAAAACGGATTACAACCAAATTTTGGAATTATGTCGGACTAATAATTATGAATTAAAGACGACATTATTTTCGGCCGCCATTGTCAAAACCGGAAGTGACGTCATATATCGAAAACGGCTGTACCGATTGCAACTAAATTATGTAATTATGTTGCACTTATAATTATGAATTCAAGACAACATTATTTCTGGCCGCCATTTTTAAAACCGGAAGTGACGTCATTTATCGAAAACAGATGTATTGATTGCAACCAAATTTCGGAAATATGTAGGACTAATAATTATGAATTAAAGACGAAATTTTTTTCGGCCGACATTGTTAAAACCGGAATTGACGTCATATATCGAAAACGGCTGTACCGATTGCAACCAAATTTTGGAAATGTGTAGGACTTATAATTATGAAATCAAGACAACATTATTTCTGGCCGCCATTGTTAAAACAGGAAGTGACGTCACATATCGAAAACGTCTGTACCGATTGCAACCAAATTTTGCAATTATGTAGGACTTATAATTATGAATTCAAGACGACATTATGTTCGGCCGCTATTTCAAAACAGGAAGTGATATCATATATCGAAAACGGCTGGACCGATTGTAACGAAACTTTGGCTTTTTTTCGTGGATAATCATTTTAAGCTTACCAAATGCAAATTTTCGTAGTAACCATATCGGTTGAGGCATATTTTTTTAAAGTAATTAGTCCTTCTTCCTCCGCCATTTGTTACAAGCTTTATGAATAAACTAACAAAAGAAGTGATATCCCCGAAAAAACACTCCTTGTAAAAAAGGCAGCCAAGTCTCTTTACTCTAAAAAAAATTCAACACCGAAAAGGAGTGATATCAAAAAAGGAGCCAAGTCAATGACATTTCCAAATATTTAATCGTATCTTTGAAATAAAAGTATAAACACCGAGAAATACTTTACAAAAGGACTTGGCGCATCGTTTTTTTAAAGACATTTTTCTATTCATAAGCATTATGCCATTTCTATACAACCGCCATTTAGAATTCTTAGAATAATAGGAAAACATCTTTTAATTACCTATTATGTTTTACTGGTGGGACGACGAATGTAAGGAATTAGTGGATAAGAAGAAAGAAATGTATTTAAAATGGTTGACTACAAGGTCAGCATAAGATAGGCAGAACGTCCAGGTTAATAGAACAGTAAGAAGAACAATAAAATCAAAAAAAATGTGACGTGGCAAAGGAAATGTGCCGAAATAGGTAGTTTTATGGGAGGGACAAGGACAGCTGCAGCTTGGAAGACGATCAATGGTTTGAGGAGAAACTCGAAGGAAGCTTTTAGAAACCAGACGATTAGCGTGCAAGATTGGAAGAATTATTATGAGAATCTTTTAACTGAAAATCGACATCAATTCCTAAGGGAAACGACCCCTGCTCCTGAGAGAGAAGAAGAGGATCCAGTTTCACGTATTATAGTGGAGGAGATAGCGCAGGCTTTAAGGAGAATTAAGAATGGGAAGTCGGCTGGTCCTGGAGGTATTCCAATTGAACTAGTGAAGTATGCACCGGTAAGAGCCCTGGAGATATTAGCAGACATCTTTAATAAATGTCTCTTGGAAGGTGAAGATGTCCCGGAAGATTGGAAAACGGGATATATCTACTCAATCTACAAGAAAGGAAAGAAGAGTGATTGCTCTAACTATGGAGGTATTACAGTAACAAGTTCAATTGGACGACTGTACGGGCGTATTTTAGCTTCACGACTTGAGCAAGTAATTGAATGGCCCGAAGAACAAAGTGGCTTTCGAGCAGGAAGATCTTGTATGGACAATGTTTTTTCTATAAAACACACAATAGAAAAGTCAACATCAAGAGGGAGAGAAACCCATCTGCTTTTTATAGACTTAAAGAAGCCATTCGACAGCGTACCGCTTATACCGCTATTTAACACTCTTAGAGCAAAGGTTCATTCGTCATATTATAATGCAATTAAAACCTTGTATAGAAATAGCGAGAGTGTAGTAAAAGTAGGGCAAGTGGTATCAGATTCATTTCCACTGTCAAAAGGGGTCAAACAGGGATGCAGTCTATCTCCGCTTTTGTTTAAGCTGTATATTTCTGAAGCACTTGACTTATGGTGCCGGAAATGTGGGCAGATGGGGATAGAGATGGGTGGTGGTAGAACTTTGTCTACTCTGCTGTTTGCGGATTACCAAGTCTTAGTTGCACGGGATGAAGACGACATACATTATATGGCCCGCAAACTTCAGGAAGAATATATGAAATGGGGTCTGGAAATTAACACCGAGAAAACAAAATACCTTGTCACGAATGGTGCTGGTCAGAATATTGATCTTGGGGCAGATATTATAGAAAGCTGTGAAGGATATGTCTACTTAGGAGTGACTATTAGTAAGGAAGGAAATAGTAATCTGGACATAAAAAGTAGGATTGGGAAAGGAAGATCTGCTATACAAAAACTGAATTCCATTTGGTGGAGTGATGAGATCACGAGAAATACAAAGAAAACTATTTATAGAACTATTGTGGAGCCTATAGCTACTTACGGAGCGGAGAGTTGGGACTTGAGCAACCGTAATAAGGGCAGACTGCAAGCTCTGGAGATGGATTTTCTAAGGCGTAGTTGTAGAGTGTCTCGTATTGAACACGTTCCCAATGTAGAAATTAGGAGAAGAATGGACGTACAGGACTCAATAGTGGACAGAGTGGAGGAGAGGCAGTTATCTTGGTACGGCCATATGCGAAGAATGGGTGAAGAGAGGTGGCCAAGGAGAGTTTTTGAATGGACCCCGGCAGAAAGGAGAAGAAGGGGAAGGCCAGCGACGTCATGGTTGAAGGGGATTGAAGAGGCCATGCATGGCAGACAAAATTATGCAGGACGTCGACTGGCAGGACCGAGATGCTTGGCGGCAAGGAAGCGGGAGACGACGACAGTCGTAAAAAACTCGCTATTATTATTATCTAGTGGAGCGGTCGCTCCACGCCAGCCAAGTCGTACGGCGCGCGCACACTCTCATATAAAGGCTGGAGCAAACCCACTTTTACTGTAAGCATCAAAGTGGCATTTTCGGCCTACTGGATCCTAAAATTGGAAAATCTCACATTGTTGCGATATATCTTAATTTCGAGCTATGGCCCACCCTACAACATATACCAAATTTGGGAACAATAGGTTACGCCCTTTGCGCGCTAGAGGGCCGTGAAAACAGTGTTTTAGGGCGGTTTTCATAATAATAATAATAATCTCAGTAGTAGTAGTAGTAGTCTCCTGGAATTCAAATCCGGTAACATGGCCACAGCCTAAACGGCTGAACCGATTGATCTCACATTTTTACCACGTGTGCACTTTTGGCGTCTGATTTAACCTTCACCCCATTATTTTTTTTGCGCCGTTTTGAAACCGGAAGTGACGTCATATCTCGACAACGGCTATACCGATCGGAACGAAATTTGCGCCAAACGATTCAGACGGTAAACTATATGGATTATCAATAGCAACATACTAAAATTTATGTTAACGAAACCGGAAATGACGTCATGAAATTTGAAATACATCGATTGGCATTTCGGCAACAAATTTGATCCGATTATTTTGTTATTTATGTAACGTATGTACTTTTGATATCTCATTTGACTTATTATAAAACCAACCGGAAGCCGCCATTTTGAAACCGGAAGTGACATCATATGTCAATAACGGCTAAATAGATTTGAACGAAACCAGCGCTAAACAATTTAGACGGTCAACTTTATGTATTATCATCAATAATATTTGCAGTTTCCCATACCAAAACCGGAAATGACGTCACACATTTTAAAAATCTCACAAATTTACATTTTGATACAATAAATATACTATTTGAGACAGCTTATAATAAAATGTAATCATGTTTAAATTATAATTCAAGGGGTCAGTGATTTTAGCAGCCATTTTGAAACAGGAAGTAACGTCATATCTTGAAAATTGGTTAACTGATCGGTATGAAACTACCGCCAAACGATTCGGAAGGTCATCTCTATGAAATGGGAACAGTCACACTAGAAATTTCCTATTTATAAGACCGGAAATTACATCATTCAAATTTAAAAATTATTATAATCCCCTCCTATATAATGAATACATATTCAGAAAACTTAAAATGATACACATCATTTATAGATATACATTCTTTGTGGCAGTGCAGTAAGTTCAGCAGCCATTTTGAAAACCGAAGTGTTGCCATATCTCGGAACTCGGTTAACTGTTAGGAATGAAACCTTTGCTATTCTTCATGAAAGATCATTTAAAGCAAATATATAGTACCATACGCAGATTTTCATTAGTAAACCAAATTGTCAATGGCGACTATTTTTAATGGATTTAGTAATTGTTCAATTGACGTCACAAGTTCTAAGAATAAACTAAAAAAAGGAGTGATATCCCCATAAAAAACACTCCGTGTAAAAATACCAGCCAAGTCTCTACAACTAAAAAAAATTATGAAATCTAAAAAATTCTGCACTGAAAAGTAGTGATATCAAAAAATGGTCCAAGTCAAAACTTTATTTGAAAATCAAAAAATACTTGGCGCATCGTTTTTTAGGGCATAATAGGTATACTACATGTATTATGTATATTTGATGTATATTTTCTATCTGGTCTATACTTCTAAACTATGTATACACGATGCGCCAAGTATTTTTTGATTTTCAAATAAAGTTTTGACTTGGACCATTTTTTGATATCACTACTTTTCAGTGCAGAATTTTTTAGATTTCATAATTTTTTTTAGTTGTAGAGACTTGGCTGGTATTTTTACACGGAGTGTTTTTTATGGGGTTATATATACCTACTGTAAAATGTTTTCTTTTTGAATATGTACACGATGAAACTAGTTGCCTATGTTTGTAATAAATACACAATAGTTATCTTCGTAATATTGTTTCATGGTCAACATATTAATTAAGTCTCATGCGTTATACCTTCTCATCATGAAATACATTTATATTAATCCGCATTTAATAACAATACATTTCACAAAGTACACAGTAACGGCACATTCAATGTCTTTAAATTTTTTAACTTTATACACTTGACACTTCAAAAATATATAATAGTGTTCTATAGATAGTTAGTAATTATTTGACAACGTTTTATGATTTCCTTCTGTAAAGATCAAATTATGAAAAGATACCCTTCTAATATATAAGAATGTATGAGCCCACTTCCTTGTTATTTAATTTTTTCACCATGTTACTTATCTATTACAACATGAAATATTTCTTCTATCACCATTGACAAAACTATAAAATAGCCATTACTAAAAGTAGCTTGATTCATAGATACTAGCTCTAATAGAAAGAGGACAATGTACCTACTTGTAAATTTCTGTCCACTTTAGGTAGAATGATGTCTTTAAAAAAACGATGCGCCAAGTCCTTTTGTAAAGTATTTCTCGGTGTTTATACTTTTATTTCAAAGATACGATTAAATATTTGGAAATGTCATTGACTTGGCTCCTTTTTTGATATCACTCCTTTTCGGTGTTGAATTTTTTTACAGTAAAGATACTTGGCTGCCTTTTTTACACGGAGTGTTTTTTCGGGGATAAAGATTACTGCATTCTGTAAATGAAGACATACTGTTTATTATTATTAAAAGAATCGTGAAAGTATGTTGTTCAAGTCCATGTTTGAAAACGGCTTGCTTCTAATCACCTTGATATCTTATCTTTGCAAAGATCTCTGTTGCCAGATGTAAGGCTTGTAATTCAAAAATACAGGATTCCATTGGCTTTAAACGAAGATATCTCGGTAATTAGTATGGTGACACATATTTTTAAAACGGTGATTCGATTGAGAAATATGTCGACCTCGAATTAATTGAATAAAAAAATACTTGTATGGTGTAACTTTTTAAAATCATGATTTGAGTGTGTTAGTAATCATGATTTCCATGTTTTCTTATGAGAAATGTCATCATATAAAAGAAGTCATATCTCAAAAAAGATTACCGCAAGGTGGTTTTTTGACTTCACATATTCATTTGTCTATGTTCAGTGAATACCTTGACAAAATTTCAAGGATTTTTTGAACTTTTTGAATAATGATGGAAAGATTTAAAGTTACAGTTACTTTCATATTGACAGCAGTTACTTTCACAGTTACTTTCAATTTGGAAGCATTTTTCCTTGATTTTTTTACATTTGTAGGGATTGATTTACGTTGTGATTGATAACTGACGATAGCGAACAGGGCTGGCAGGACAAGAAAAAAGTCCAGTCCAGCGGCTTTTTTTTTTGAAATTGTTAGTCATTTTATGCCTTCTAGAGGGTTGATTTTTACCATTTTCTAAGGAATCGGACATTTTACATTATTCAATGATGGATTAAATGTAACATGCTACATTTCAGTAAAGTTACTCAAAATTGTAACGGGATAAAAGTTACAGTTACAATTTTCAATAAAGAAAGTAACTGAATACAATTAAAATTACTTTATTTTTAAAGTAACATGTTACAGTTACTTTTACTTGAAAAAAGTAGCATGTTACCAGTAACATGTTACTTTGTATCATGTTACTTCACAACACTGTGGACGGCTGATACCGTACCTCCGCCCGCAAGGTTACGGGTAACTGGTGGACATTTACCGGGTGGCGCAAAACAATCCATCCTGTTTGATGAGAAGTCATTACGACAGAACTCTAACGAATAAAGAGCTGAAACTTTCACTCATTGTTGAAAACATATAAAAATGAAATGTGTGCAAGCTACCGAAAATTTGACTGTGCACCCATACAGCCTCAAGGTACGTTTACAGCTTGACGTTCGACGTTCGACGCTCAGCACTCGCCGATGAGCCTTCTGATTGGCCAACGCCGAGCGCTGGCGTTCAAGGTCAAAGATAAACCATGTTCATCTTTCAGCGCTAGCGCTGAGCGTCGAGCGTCGAACGTCGAGCTGTAAACGTACCTTAAACGTACCTTCATGCTCAAAAGAAGTTGCGTCCGCAAATATACATTGCGTGTATCAGTCCTCAACACCACAAGACCGTGTGCAATCTTATGGACACAACCCAGTAGACTCTGGACACTTGCGTCGATAAATATTTGAGCATGAGGCTGATAAGGCATTGATACGATATAATCCTCGAACATCGGAAGTGACCCTGGTTGGTGGTATGTCCTTGAACAATGTAACATTACCACCCCGCTTCGCATCCAGTGCCTAGTCCGGTCGGCCGTGACCATAGTGGAACTATCACTGGTTAGGCAAGGTGTGCCATTCCGGCGGACGAGTTTCGTTCGGTCTCGCGCATGACGTCACCTCGTTCACACCGAGCTTGCTCTGGCTGCGTTAGAACGTAGAAACAAACGACATAACTTGGCTCAAAGCAATATTTTCAACCTTTCAATAGCGAGGTGATAATTATAATAATTGATTACGTGATAAATGAAATGAATTTTCCACAAATACTGATCGATTATAAAATTCATTATTTAAATTTAATCGTCCAAATGTTATGTGTAAATACACGAATGAATGTGGGGAGAGGAATGGCGCAATAGCATGGATATGATATGATTAAGATAATTTACAATTTTTCACCAACTGCAATATAAAATTACTACAATTGTTTGGTAGGTATTCAATGAAAATAATTTCTTTAGTCTTGGCTGAGTAATCACAAGATTGAATTGTATATTTTATTGTTTATGCAGCTTATACTATTGGGGCAATCTTATCATGCATACTATTCAAATGTTGACGATATCAAATATTGCTCTAGATTTGCGATACAGGTTCGATTCCCGTGTAGTCCTTCCAGGGTCCCTATTTTATAACGAAAAAATTCCGGCTTGGAATCATTTCACTGCCATAAGGAAAACATTGATCTGAAACAGGCCCGGAATGATTTCGTTTTCGTTGTAGATTAGAGCACCTGATTGAAGTTTTTCGTGATTTAGGTACTTCAACGAGATGCAAAAGCTGCAGGGACGGCGTCCCTATATCATATGCCACGACCGCTTCCCTCCCATACAATCCATCATGTCGATCCTTTATACAATGACAAATATGTAAGACCAAATCACGCATGCATGTTATATTGCGTAGCAGTTCGTCTTTGAAAACAATATACAATTTGTTTATTTGTTTAATTTATGCTAAAACACGTCTAGGCAGATAATCTAATTAAGAAACTATATATATATTATATATATATATATATAAATATACTGGGTTATGCGCCTGGGCTCAGAGGCCCATTCTATCAGGGCAATTTTTAAGGAAAATTGATAACTGTATGGCACGTCATATATGGGGAACAAAAATCGTTTGTCGGGGGGGGGGGGGGGGGGGGGGGGGGGGAGGGCTTGTAAGATAATTTTTTGATTTTGGCGGTCAAACTCAAAAGTACGAAGGGATGTGCGTTGTGAAAAATATCCGACCGAACCGGGGCTCGAACCCGGGACCTCTCACTTGCCGGGTGAGAGCTCTTCCAACTGAGCTACCCGGTCGGACGGACGGACATTAGACACAACGCACTGATGAGTTACCAACTGATGAGTTGGTAGAGCTCTTACCCGACAAGTGAGAGGTCCCGGGTTCGAGCCCCGGTTCGGTCGGATATTTTTCACAACGCACATCCCTTCGTATCATCCTGACTCCATGGAAGTTTTCCACAGAAACCTACATTCTCATCAAACACAAAAGTACCTACAGTTTTCATCTCCAGGCGTGTAGGAACTA